>PVJX010002449.1:82200-128611 GCA_004027295.1 Dolichotis patagonum | reverse complement strand
TGTTATTTCCTGATTCTTTGTTATTTTTAAAAGATCTTGTCTTTCCTGCTCACTGGCTGCAATCTTATCTTCGAGGTCTGAAATTCTATCTTCACTTTCATTGAGGCGGTTTTTACAGCTTTCAATAGAATTTTTCATTTCCTGTATATCTCTTTGAATCTGCTTTATGCATTCTGTTTGTTTCTTATATTGTTCATTCTGGGATTCTATCTGTTTGCTTTGTTCCTCTAATTTTTTAGCTGTGTTTTCACTAGATGCGTTCACTATTTCTTTCACTATTTTTATCAATTCTTCTTTTACCTGGGCGTGTATTTCTGATTTGAATTTCTCCATAGCTTTCCCTATTTGCATATTTATTTCATTTGATATCATTTCAGACATTTCAGGTGTATGGCTTCTTTTTTCTTCTATGTACACAGCTTCTAAGCTTTCTTGGGGAGGGCTAGGGCTTTGAGCCTGCCTTTTGGTCTTGCCTTTTGTCATTTTTCTATATTTCCTTGCTTTGAGCAGTGTTCCAAAGCTTTCTCTGCATGTGTGATGAATTACCTCTTGCACCTTCAGTTCCTGGAGGGGCAGTGGCTCCCCCACAGGCTCTTGGCTTCCTCACTGGGTCCTAACTCCCCTCTGTGGGCTCCTGGCTCCCTAAATTGTAAGGTGAATGCTGGGTGTGGTCAACCTGGAGCCTGTGGAATCTCAGGCAGGCCAGGCCACCGTGCTTTGTCCCAGGCAGGTCTCCAGGAGGTTCCCTGCGAGTGAAGGGTAGGCCTACAGGTCCGAAAGAGTCAGGCCAAAATGCTGGTTTCTGCAAAGTTCCCAGTCCCAAACAGACCTGGCCAAGATGCCAGTCTCCACAATATTCCCAATCCAAACAGCCCAGACCTCTCTGCAGGTCCGAGAGGTTCCCGGTCCCAAAGAGTCAGGCCATGATGCTGGTCTCTGGGAGATTTCCTGGGGGTGAAGGGCGGGGCTACAGGCCCAAACAGACCTGGTCCAGATGCCGGTCTCAGGGCAGTTCCCTGCGGATGAAGGGCGGGCCTACCAGTCCCAAACAGTCGCGCCAAGATGCTGGTCTGTGCAGACTTTCAATCCAAACAGCCCGGGCCACTCTGCAGGTCCCGGAGGTTTGGGTCCCACAGAGTCAGGCCATGATGCTGGTCTCTGTGAGATTTCCTGGGGGTGAAGGGTGACTGGTTCATTGTCTAGTGCTTGGATTGGCGGTGTCAGTGCTACACCCTCCTAGGGGGTGGAGCCAGGATATGATGTAATGGCAGGAAGAAGGTGTGTCTCTCTCTCTTGCCGGTTTCCTCTTGCTGTTTGCAGCCACCATGAACTGTGGCCCCGCCATGCCACCCTGCCTTGGAGCCAACTGAGTATAGACTAAAACCTCCAAAAACTGTAAGAAATAAACCTTTCCTTTCCCAACTTTGGGCATCAGGTATTTTGTCTCAGCAATGAGTAAAAGTAACTAAGACAAGCTTCAATGGGAAAAGAACCTCAAGCAAAAGCAGTGTCAATCACAGCAGAACTCTGAAAATGCACATTATCTGCCTGTGTTAATGAAAGACAATACAGAAAGTGAAAAATTTAAAGGAATTTAACTTTGGAAGGCTATGGTTTTCATACTGGGGCTCCATCCGGCCCTGTCAGGGAATTTGCTAAACACAGATTGCTGGATATTCACTGCACCCCTAGATTCTGACTAAGTCTGGGATGGGGCCGTGAAGTGAAATTCCGTTTTCCAACTGATGCTGATGGTTCAGCTCCAAGGACTACATGCTGAGAACCAAGGATCTGCTGCTATGGAGGCCAGTTTAACTGTGTCCTCTTCTGTCAAGAGGACCAGGAACCCTTCCATGTCTTCCAGGTCTGAAGCCTCTGGATGTCAGCTGTGTGCTGAGAGAAGCTTGGACCAGCTCCAGAGTTTGCCTTCCCACTGGCTGCCCTTGGCTTTGTCTTTACCCTGACACTTGGGAAACAGTTCTCAAACCACAGAGCGCTGAGCCTCCTGCAGACCTGCATCAAAACCAATTTTCTGGGGACAGTGGTGCCAGTGAGCAGCATGTAAGTCCATGCTCTGTGCTTCCTCCACTGCCCTGGGGCAGTGGTGCTGGCTAGAGGAGACATCCTGAGGGATAGATACCTCCTAGGAAAGCCTTGACATCAGTGATAAGGCTGCCTAACATCAGAAATCTAAATGCATCAACACAGAAAACAAAATGAAATCTAAAATGACAAGGTGAAAAAGCAAAATGCAACCCCAAACACCCATCCCACCCAGGGCAAGTCCAGAACACAAACAGAGAGAAGAAATCAAAAGCCAATGAATGGGACTCTCTGAAATGATAGCATCAGACATGAAAAAAAAAAAAAAACAACAAATGAAAGAGGCCATAGAAAAAATAATTTCTAAGGTGCAAAACAAAATGACTATCAAAATAAAAGACATTAAAGCAGACACAGATAAGCAAATAGAGCAGCTCAGGAAAATGACAGAAACTATGAATGCCAAACATTGACAAGAAATGGAATCAATGAAACAGATCCAAACAGATCCAACTGCAGGAGATTAGAAACTCCATGGAAGGTATATGCAGCAGACTGAATGAAGGTAAGGGTAGAATAATCAGATCTAGGACACAGGACTGCAACTAGCAACCAGGAAAAGAAAGATATCTTAAAAATCACAAGATACTATGAAAAATCAATTCAACAGCTGCAGGATGAAGCAAATAATATAAGATTGATTACAATCAGCGAGAAAGCTGAAGACAGCACAAAAAACATTAAAAATCTCTTCACAGAAATAATGGCAGAAAACTTCCCAAACATGGATAAAAGAATTTGACATACAAATAAATGAAGTCTATAGAACTGCAAATAGCCATGACCAAAATAAGTCTACACCAAGAAATATAATAATCAGAATTCCAGAAATTCAACCGAAGAACAGGATATTAGCAGAAATATATCACCTATAAAGGAAAGCCCATCAGAATCACAGCAGACTTCTCAACACAAACCCTAAAATCAGGAAGAGCTTGGTGTGAAGTATTTTAAGCCCTAAAGGAAAACAATCTTCAGACCAGATGCATGTACCTCACAAAACTATCTTTCAAAATTGATAGAAAAATAAGACACTTGCATGACAAAGAACTGAAGAAATTTATTACCACAAAACCAGCTCTACAGAATGCTCTAAAAGACATTAGAAGACCACAAACACCGGAACACCAATAGAAAGAAGTTGCCAGGCAGGGCAAGCAATTAAACAGAGCAGAAAGATGGGGAACAAACAATAGAGAAACAACATGAAAAAGAAAAACCAACACATATCAGTTACAATCATCAATGTAAATGGTCTTGACTCACCAGTCAGAAGAAACAGACTGGCAGAGTGGATCAAGAAGCAAGATCCAACAATATGCTGCATTCAAGAAACATTTAACCCAAAAAGAAAGTCATAGACTAAAATTCAAAGGATGAAAAACAATTCATCATGCCACAGGAACCCAGAAAAAAAGCAGGGGTAGCTATTCTATTTTCAGACACTGCAAACTTTGAGCCAAAACTGATTAAAAGCGACAAAGAAGGTCACTACATACTCATTTAAGGGACAACTCCAAGAAGAGATAACAATCATAAATACTTATGTACCAAATACAGGTTCACCCAGCTACAAAAAACAAATATTACCTGACATGAAAAACCAAAGAAGCACTATCACAATTGTAGTGGGAAGCCTTAACACCCAAATCTAACAAATGGACAGATCTACTAGAGAAAAATAATCAACAAAGAAATAATAGAATTAAACCAAGCCTTGAACCAGTGGACTTGGTACATGTCTACAGAGTGTTCCATCCGAAAACATTAGACTACACATTCTTAGCTGCACAGGAGACATTCTCCAAAATAGACCATATATTAGTTGACAAAACATGTTCAAGTAAATATAGAGGAACTGAAACTATCCCATGCATACTATCTGACCATAGCACAATGAAACTGGAAATCGTTGACAAATGAAACCACAAAAGCTACATTAAAACATGAAAATTAAACAACACCCTTCTGAACAACCAATGGGTCATAGAGGAAATTAAACAATATATACAATTATATGATAATGCTGATACAACATACTAAAATTTATGGGATGCAATGAAAGCAGTTCTATGAGGGAAATTTATAACATTGAACTCAGGCGTTGAAAAAACAGAACGAGCCCAAATAAACAACATAATGCTGAACCTCAAACTTCTAGAAAAAGAAGAACAAATCAAACCCAAAGTTCATACAAAAGGAGGAAATTATGAAGAGCAGAAATTGATGCAATAGAGACTAAGAAAATAATACAAAGAATCAATGAATTGAAGAGTTGGTTCTTTGAAAGAATAAGTAAAATTGATAATCACAAAATCTCATCAAAAAGAGGGGGGAAAATCCCACAAATTCAAGCAATTAGGAATGAAAAGGGGGAAATCACAATGGATCCCACAGAAATCCTGGAGATTACCATTACCTACTACGAAAACCTATATTCTGATGAGATGGGAAATACAGAAGAAATGGACAGATTCCTTGACACAAATTGCCAAAACTAAATCAAGAAGATGAAAAATTCTAAATAAAGCAATATCAGCCAATGAAATTAAAAATGTAATAAAAATTTACCAGCAAAGAAAAGCCTAGGTCCTGATGAGTTCATTGCTGAATTCTAAAGAAATTTACGGAAGAACTAATGCCACTAATGCTGAAACCCTTTAAATAAACTGTAAGGAAAGCAGTACTTCCAAAGTCATTCCTGGAAGCAAGTGTCACCCTGATTCTAAAACCAGAGATGAACCCGAAACCAAGAAAGAAAAAGACAGGCCAGTCTCCCTAATGAACACTGATGCAAAAATCCTTAACAAGACACTTGGCAAACAGAATGCAGCAAATCATCAAGAAGATTATATACACCATGAACAAGCAGGATTCATCCCAGGGATGCAGGGATGGTTCAACATATGCCAATCAATAAATATAATACACTATATCAATGAACCAAAGATAAAAATCACATGATCATCTCAATAGATGTAGAAAAAGCATTTGACAAAGTCCAACACTCATTTATGATAAAAACCCTATGGAAAATTGGAGTAGATAGTATTTACCTCAATCTGATAAAAGCCATCTATGATAAACCAACAGCTAATATCATATTAAATGGTCAAAAATTGATAACTTTCCCTTTAAAATCAGGAAAAAGTCAAGGATGTTCATTATCACCATTCCTATATAGTTCTGGAAACATTAACCAGAACAATTAGACAAGAGAAAAAATAAAAGGAATAAAGATAGGAAAGGGAGAGAAATTATTATTTGCAGATGGCATGGTACGCTACATGGAAGACCCCAAAAACTCCACCAAAATTTATAGATTTAATATCCAAATTCAGTAGTGTATTGGGATATAAAGTCAACATTCAAAAGTCAATAGCATTCCTGTACACAAGCAACACACTCACAGAGAGAGAAATTAGGAAAAGCACACTCTTCCTGATAACATTCAAAAAAATGAAATACTTAGGAATCGATCTAACAAAGGATATAAAAGATCTGTAGAGTGAAAATTACTGTACTCTAAAAAAGAAGACTGAAGAGAATATCAGAAAATGGCAAGATATTTGGATATGAAAAACCAACATTGTGAAAATGGCATAATCCCAAAACTGCTGAAGAGATTTAATGCAATCCCAATCAAAATACCATTAACATACCTCCCAGAACCAGAGAAAACATTCTTAAAATTCATTTGGAATCATAAGAGACCCAAAATAGCAAAAACAGTTCTGGACAACAAAGGCAAGTCAGGGGGCATTACACTTCTAGACCTGAAATTACACTACAAAGCTACTGTGATAAAATCAGCATGGTATTGGGAAAACAAAACAAAATAAAAAAGCAGGCCAGAGGATCAGTGGAACATAATAGAAGATGCAAATGCATCCCCAAACACACTCAGTCACCTTATCTTTGGCAGAGGAGCCATGTTCACTGGAAGAAAAGTAGCCTCTTTAATAAATGGTGCCGGGAAAATTGGCTCTACACATGGCAAAGGCTAAAACTAGACCCATGTCTATCACTGTCCACTAAACTAAAGTCAAAATGGATCAAAGGTCTAAATATTAAAATAGAAACACTAAATTCACTGGAAGAGAAAATAGGCAGACATCTCAAAGACATAGGTATAAGGAGAGATTTCATAAGCAAAACCCAGACCACACAGTAAAGACTACAGAGTCAACAAATGGATCTCACCTTCTTAAAAACTTTTGCATAACAAAAGAAAGCACCAACAGAGTGAAAAGACAACCCACAGAATGGAAAGAAAAATTATAGCCAGTTGTCCCTCAGACAGAGGACTTATATCTTGAACATATAAAGAACTGAAAAAAATCAGACCTCCCAAATTGAAGGACTCAATCTAAAATATGGGCACCTGAGATGAATACACACTTCTCAGATGAAGAAATACAAACAGCAAATAAATACATGAAAAAATGTTCATCATCATTGGTCGTTCAAGAGATGCAAACTAAAACAACACTGAGATTCTATTTCACTCCAGAAAGAATGATTATCTTCAAAATATCAACTGATAACAAATACTGGAGGGGCTGTGGGGAGAAAGGAACCCTTTTCCACTGTTGGTGGGAGAGTAGACTGGTGCAACCACTGTGGAAATCAGTGTGGAGATCACTTTAAAAACTAGGATTAGAGGTTCCATCCAAACCAGCTATTCCCTTTCTGGATATCTTTCAAAGAATTATAAACATCATACATGTGCATTCATGTTTACGGCAGCTCAGTTTGTAATAGCTAAATCTTGGAAACAACCCAGATGCCCATCAACAAAGGAATGGATAAAAAGATGTGATATTCGAGTACAAAGCAATCACAGAGAAGGAAAACTGGAGACTTTTATAGGTAAGTGGATGTGACTTGAAACCATACTCTTAAGTGAAATAAATCAGACATGCATGTGTAAACATCACATTGTCTCACTAGTGTGAGGAACTGAACAAGTACATAAGTTCTAAAATGTACAGTAGATATTGTGGATTGGGAAGAAACTGCTCAAAAGAAACGACAAACTGTGATGGGGCAAAGGGGAAAGAAAGAAAGGGAAAAAGACAAAAAAAATATATGTATACGCGAGATAGTTAAGATAGTTATATGGCTAGCTGCTCTTAGTTCTTTGTAAGGAAAGTTTTGTGCTAATATTTTATGGACAAGATATCATGCCTATATCTTGTACTCTGAATGACTACTGTGAAGACAACCGCCCACAGTGTATCAACTGTTATAACTGTCCTACTAACTTGTTTTGAAACTCGATTTCATCGTTATGTTTATTTTTTTCTTTAAAATAAAAGAAAATCCAATTTTTTATTCTGGGATGTTGGGGGCAGAGAGAGGGGTCCACATTCAGGAGTCACAGGCATGTGATCTGGGGCAGCTTTACTCTCCCTATAGGATGTGCTTAGGTTTTTGTCTTACTTTTTGATTGACACTTATTTATCAGGTGTCAGGTGATGCTCTGGGGCCTGTATGCCTTGGGTTATGATCCAGTCAAGGCAATGGGCATAGCCATCACCTTAAACTTTTATCATCTTTTGGTGGTGAGTACATTTGAAATCCTTTCTACTACCTAGTTTGAAGGATACAATGCATTTTCATTAACTATCATCATTGTACTGTGACATAGGAGACCAGAATTATTATTCTGTATGACTGGACCCATTGTAGTAACCCCTCTCCACCCTTTCACTACTGTCCTCAGCCTCTGGACACCAACATTCTTAATTTCTGTAAGATCAGTTCACTTAGATCCCACATATGAGCGAGGGCATGCAGTATTTGTGCCCGCCTTATCTCACCTAACATAAAGTTTTGCAGATGTCATTATTTCATCGTTTTATGGCTACATAGAATTCCACTGTTGTATATATCACATTTTCTGTACCCATTTGATGCCACATCCTAGCTCTTGTGAACAGTGCTGCAATAAAATGAGTATGTAGGTGCCTCTGTGGCATGCTGATTTTGTTTCCTTTTGGGAATGTACCCTATAGTAGAGGTCTGGGTTGTGCAGTAGTTCTATTTGCAGGTATTGGGGAACCTCTATGCTATTTTCCTTAATTGCCCCATGTTTATTTTCAGCTGTGTCACTTTGCCACTCACCTGGGCTGTCCCTGCTTTTAAAACTTGGCCCTTGGGCTAGGGATGTGGTTCAGTGGTAAAGTTCTTGCTTTGCATGCACAAGGCCCTGGGTTTGATCCCCAGCACCACATTAAATTTTTTTTAAAAAAATATTTGGCCCTTTTAGCTTCCCTGTTTATACCTAGCCTGGCTCAAAAGCAAGAAAAGTGGTTTTTTTTCCAGCTCCCAAGACTCGCTTAGTCAAATGAACTTGTTTGCCTGAAACACACTGCAGAGGCCAGAAGTGACCCCAGGGAGCACAGAAAAGCTCTTCTGCCCGTCGCTGACTGAGCCTACGGCGTCTCACTGTACACAGCAGTTCTGTGTCCATGTCCACCTCCCAGGGCCCTCCAGTGAGTGGTGGGCTCTTCAGAGTCATTGCTGGTCAAGGGTGATAGAGACAGCACGCAACACCCTTCGTGATTGCAAGATAATTGATTTCTTAGACATGTGAAAAATACAGAAAATCTCAAAGCTAGAAGTAGCAATTATCTATATTCCTCATATCACAAGCTTACCATTCTAAACAGGCTGGCATATTTTCCAGTCTTTTTCTGTGTAAGTACTTTTAAAAATGATGTAACTCTTCGATCAACAGAATTATCCTTGAGTATAAAGAAGAAATTAGGTACTGTGGTAAATATTTCTTTAAAAAGAATACAGTCATGTATGTGTACCAGTTCTTGCTAATACAATATTGTCCTGGCTGTCCCAACTCCGTTTCCTGGTGTAGACTTGACACCATTTCTTCATAGTAAATACCAAACAAGAGTATAGCTGGGTTTCAGGATCTCTGCATCTTTAGCATTTGTAGATTGTCCTAAATAGTTCCCAAGTGATTGTACCAATTCACGCCACCGCAGCTGTGCTTTGGAGCTTACAATTAGTGTTGACTGATTTGTCCATCTGGGTTAGAAACCTCGGCTTCTAGCCAGCCTCAGACCACTCATGCTTCGAGTTCAATGGCTCATCACGATCTAGGGAGGAAGAGTGGGTCCTTACCCTTTCTTCCCTCCCTGCTGCTGTACTCCTTGCCCACTTTTCATCTGCCAGCCCCTCAAACTGGCCTGAGGGTTTCTCCTGGCTCCTGGTTTTCCTGACATCTCCCTGCCGGTCCTCACACTGCCCTCACTTCCTGACTGCCTGGCTCTGCCAGCAGTTCTGCCAGCCCTGCATCCTGCCTTCTCTCCTCCGATTAATTTCCTAGGGCAGCCCTGTGGCCATGGCAACACGGCGGAGGTCAGCCTTGTGAGCGGTCCTGTTCACTTTGTATCTTGGGTTCCTAGGGAAATAGAGCAAGACAGGCTACACCAGTCTTCCTGTGGTGAGTGAATGGAGGAAGAATGAGAAAGAAAATGGGCTGACATAAAGTGAGCAATTACTAAATGCCAGGATGGAGACTGGGTGTCAGAAAGTCAGTAGGACCCTGTGAGGTGAAAACTCCTGCAGGACTCCCTGAAGGACGAGCCCAGAAAACAGGCCTGGGGCACGTCCTTTGCCAGCTGTCAGGCAGGGAGGGAGATACCTAGGCCTTGGCTGTAGGTGTGTGTGATGTCAGGGACCATGCTCTTCCCTCTGTGCCTGCCTCTACCCCAGCACCTGAATGAGTCACCCGGAATTCCAGGGCTCTCAGACAGCCACTTGGCTGCCACCAGGAAGAACCTCCAAGCCCAGCTCAGTTGCTCTGCGTTACTCTGGGGGCCTGATGACAGGGATGGGAGGAAAAGGAAAGGGGGAGGGTCAGGGGGCAGGTGAGGGATGAAGAAAGGTGGACAGAGCAGGAGGAATCCCAGGACTAAGAGGAGGAGCAGGAAGAGGCAAGGAGGCAGCATAGGAGAGGAAAACAGACAGAGAAGGGAGATGAGCAAGCAGGATGAAGCACATGACACGATAAATAATGTTTGTTTGTTTGTTTGTTTGTTTTGGTGGCATTGAGGATGGAATCCAGGTCTTTGCAATGAGCTACACTGCTATGTACCCCACCCTGCTTTGGAAACAGGGTCTCACTAACTCTAGCTTGAAATCCTCCTGCTTCAGCCGCCCAGTATGCTTGGATTACAGCTATGTGCCTCCACATAACTAAATGACATCTGTAGGAGGCTGTTGGCTTGGGCTGAGTCTGACACCAAGCCACCAACTGAAACAGTTTCTCCTAGTGTGCACACCTTCTTGCCTTCCTAGATTTTCCTCATCCCATGCATCATCTCTTATCTTCCCCCTGATCCTTTGAATGGGCACCGTGACTGCCCGAACCTTAGAGGAAACTGAGGCAGAGAGGGTACTGTGACTCAGCAGGATGCCGACAGACTTAGGCTTTGCCAGCGCTTCCAGTGATGAAGCAGAGTAGGAAACACTCCGGCATCGTGGAGCGTCTTCGGAAGGCCAAGAATAGTTGCTGGATTTGTTTTTTGTTGTTGCTTTTGTTTTCTCTTTCCACCCACTAAGCCTTAACGAGGGAGGCCAGGGATGGAGAGGGGACCCGGAGGTGTCTTGCTCCTTCTCGGGACCTCTCTGAGCCGGTCTCCAGAGTAACACACAGACCCTCTCCCGGGAGCCTTTAGGGTGGTGCTTGGCTGACCCCTAGTGGCTGGAGGGGGAATGGCTCCTTGAGTGCCGAAAAGGGGCCGCAGATTCTGAATCCTGAAGAACCACACGAAAGGGAGTTGTCCCTTGCGACGGAAGAAAACAAGAGGCATAGGCAGAGCACACTTGCACTGTGACACAAATCAGGGTACGGGATGAGTGAGAATGGCTCCAACTAAAGTGACCAGGTATTCAAGTCCATCCTGCGAGCGTCTCCCTCCCAGTCATGTGGACTGAGGCCCCGGCCATACCTGTGGAAGGACACCCCCACCCCTAGCTCGCATTTTGTGAAGCAGGCTGCCATAATATCTTGCTCACTGGCCGTCTCCCCATCCACTTTGGAGGGGGGAGGGCTCTTTGCCCCCCCCCCCGAGTTCGGTCACACCCTGGTGAACTGTCACCTCTTTCAGATAAGTTGGCAGTGATGAGCCCGGTCATTAAAATATCACACAGCTTTCACCTTTCTCTTGGGGCACTTGGTCCTAGAACCTTGCTCCCATCCTGAGAGAAAGGCAGGCAGTGTAGGAATCCAATGCAGCAGCCCTAGCTGAGGTCCCAGCCCTGGGGCTCAGCCCCACCCTGAGCCACCCTTGGGGACGCCACTGGGAACAGGGATGAGCCATCGCCCCTGGGTCCTGCCCACATCACAGGTCTGTTAGGGAAAAAGAAGCAGTCATAGTTTCCTGGTAAATGTGCAGGAGGCTGTTACACGTAGCAGTAGATACCCAGATCCGTCTTGGTGCCACCTACCACACTCCACCCGTGTCATCCTTTCCCCTCTGAGACCCTGTGCTCAGCCAACCTCTGAAGCTTCTGTGGCCTGAAGTACCCACCGCACCTGGAGCCCCGGGGCGTGCCTGATTTCCTTGCTTTCACAGTTTTGCACACTCTATGCTTTTTTGCCAAGATCTTTGACCCCACCCCCACCCCCGAGAGATCCCAGCTCCCTTGGAAATCCCAACTCTGCCAACAAAATCCCACTTCTTCAGGAAATCTACCTGGTCTAGGTTAGGAAGCCATTCTTTACCGCCTGTGTTCCTAGCACCTTTCTCTCAGCATTACTGTGTATGGCTGCTGGAGGTGCTATAACAAAGACCACACATTATTCAGTGATTTGTGCAGGGGATGTGTATTATGCCATAGTTTAAAAGGTCACAGGCCCACAGTCACAGTCAAGGTGTTGGCAGGGTTAGTTTTTTTCCCTGAGGGCTGTGAAGGAGAATCTGCTCCATGTCTCTCTTCTAGCGGCTGGCACTCTGACAGTGATTGATTTTTAGAAGCAATATCTCCATCTTTGTCTTCACTTTGCATTCTCCATGTGTGTGTGTGTGTGTGTGTGTGTGTGTGTGTGTGTGTGTAATGTCTCCAATTTCCCCTTTTTATGAGGACATTGTAGTAACTCAAAGATCCACCCTACTCAATATGGCCTCATCTTAATTGAACTGATTATGCCTACAGTGATCTAATTTCTAAATCAGACTGCGTATTCTGAGGTACTGGAGGTCAGGACTATAACATGAATTTGGGGAGCACAGGATTTAAGCTGGGTGTGGTGGTGCACCCCTGTAGTCTCAGTACTTAGGAAGCTGAGGCAGGAGGATCACTGTGAATTTGAGGCCAACAGGGGCTACATAGTAAGTTTAAGGCCAGCCTGAACTACATAGCAAAACCCCATCTCAAAAGAATCAAACAAACAAAATAATTCAACCTATGATGACCACCATTGCTAACTACTGCCACAGTATTACAATCTCCTAGAGAAGTCACTTCCCAGGGTAGGGGTCTGTGTTGCTGGTCTGTCCTGACCAGTGACAGGAATATAACAGGCCTCAATAAGTGTTGGCTGAACAATGAATGAAGAAATAGGAGACAATTGCATGTATTAAGCAAGTATAAATTCCCACCTGCTGTGTTTGAGCCCGTACCCCAAAGGTTCACGTGCTGGTTCCCAGTGTGGTGGTGTTCAGAGGTTGGGACATGTAAGAGATGGAGTTTGGTGGAGGGTGATTAGGTCACTGGGGACATCACCCTTCAAAGAGGTGGCTGCTGGTCTTGTGGAGTGACAGAGTGGGTTAGCTGCTGGATGGCGTGATTTCCAGTAGTTCCAGTAGTAGACAGACTCTTGCTATCCTGTCCAAAGAATTGGCTGGGACAATCGACAGACCTAAAAACATAACATTTATTTAAAGTAAAAGAAGGAGAAAGAAGTGAAGTACAAAAAAAAAAAAAAAAAGTGAAGATACGTCCTGCACACAGGATGGGCCCCCGGGAGAAGAAGACAGCAGTGACAGTGAAGTTTTAATCTCTTCTGTTAGCATCAGATCTGGACCCTCAGAAGTTGTTCTGCGCATGCGGTCTGCTGTGGTCTCGCATTTCACCGTGATTGGCCCATCACACCCTATCGTCCAGCTTTCTTTCCAGTTCTCGTTTATTGACAAGTCACGCCCCATTGTCTAGCCTCTTTGCCACGCTGTAATCTCCTATTTCATTTCCCAGAGAGACATAACCCGTGGTTGTTTATGGATTGTTGAGGTCTCAGTCTTCCTGTAGCCACTTCCCATAGAAATGGACTGTAGACCCTGTAGATGATGCGTTCTTTGGTTATCTTAGGATGTTGTGGCTCACTGACTGGGCTGAGGGAAAGCCGTCAGAAGACAATGAGAAGAGTTAACCTCTATATATGGGAAACTGTAGGGCTGCCTATTTAATGGAAGAGAGCTGGGTGAACTTGTCAGGAGTCCGTGGAACCCAAACTGAATGCTAGTTTATGGTGACTTTACTTATCTGCACTCAGCAGAACTGCAGTCTTGCTTTTGGAAGAATGGCCTCAGGTCTACTATTTGAGGGGAGGGGAGATGATCTTTCCCTTCAGGTGGAGCTAACTTATCCTAAGAAGTGGATTATCTATGTATGTCTGCCACCATTTTTGGAGTGGGCATGGTGAAGGATCGTTGACATTTGGTCTTAATTTGTCTCCAGGAGTGTCTTCTATCCAATTTTAATAAGCACTTGATCTCCCAGGTGGAGACTAGGTGATTCCCCTGGGCCAGGAGTTCACAGGACTTTGTTCTCATATAGTTGGATAGCCCGTCATCCTTGGCTCAGTTTAATAAAATATTCTAAGAGTCTTGTGGTCTCTAGGTCAAACACCATATCAGAGGACAGAAAGGCTCCCATATAATATCTCAGATGGATATGTTTCTTTTTAAATTTTACTTAAAGAGAAAAAAAAGCAAAACAGAAAAGGGGAGAAATAATACAGAATTTCTAAACAGTAAGAAATCACTAGCTGATAAATTACTTCACTTATGAAGATAGTCTCAAGTTGTCTCCATTTACCTATGAAGGCCTCAAGACCATCCTTTCTATAGCTAAGTAATATTCCATTATATAAAAATACCACATCATTTTCATCCACTCTGCAGTTGATGGGCACCGTGGTTGTTCCAAAATTTAGCTATTACAAATTGTGCTGCTATGAACATGGGTGCACGTGTATTACTGTGATATGACCTTTTCAGTTTTTCTGGGAAAATATCCAGGAGGGGAATAGCTGGATTGAATAGAACTTCCAATCCTAGTCTTCGGAGAAATCTCCATACTGGTTTCCACAGTGGCTGCACCAGTTCACACTCCCACCAACAGTGGAGAAGTGTTCCCTTTTCTCCACAGCCTTGCCAACATTTGTTATCAGTTGATTTCTTGATGGCAACCATGCTTTCCAGAATGAGATGAAGTCTCAATGCTGTTTTAATTTGCATCTCTCGAATGACCAGTGATGGTGAACATTTCTTCATGTATTTATTTGGCATTTGTATATCTTCATCTGGGAACTGTGTGTTCATCTCAGATGCCCACTTTTGGAAAGAGTCTTTGAATTTGGGGGGCTTGATGTTTTTCAATTCTTCATATGTTCTGGATATAAGTCTTTTGAGGGGTTGCTGGCTAAAATTCTTTTCCATTCTGTGGGTTTTCTTGTCACTATGTTGGTGATTTCTTTTGAAGTGCAGAGACTTTTCAATAATATGAGATCTCAGTTGTTGATACTTTGAAGTGTTTCCCATGCAGTTTGCATTTTGTTCATGAATTTTCTGCCTACCCCTATGTCTCCAAGACTTCTACCTACCTTATCTTCCAGTAGATTTTTAATAATATGAGATCCCAGTTGTTGATTCTTTGAAGTATTTCCCATGAGGTTTGCATTTTGTTCATGAATTCTCTGCCTACCCCTATGTCTCCAAGATTTCTACCTACTTTGTCTTCCAGTACATTTAATGTTTCTCTTTTAATGTTTAGGTCTTTGATCCATTTAGACTTTAGTTTTGTGCATGGTGATAGGCATGGATCTAGTTTCAGTCTTTGGCATATGGAAAGCCAATTTTTCTAACACCATTTATTAAAGAGGCTATCCTTCTTCCAGTGAACATGTTGAGCCCCTTTGTCAAATATCAGGTGGCTGAGTGTCTTTGTACTTGTGTTTGTATCTTCTAATCTGTTCTATTGATCCTCAGGTCTATTTCTTTGCCAGTACCATGCTGATTTTATCACTGTGGCTTTGTAGTATGGTTTCAAGTCAGGAATTGAGATGCCTCCTGCCTTGCCTTTGTTGTCCAGAATTGCCTTTGCTATTCTGCTTCCAAATGAATTTTAGGAATGTTTTCTCTAGATCTGTAAGGTATGTTAATGGTATTTTGATTGGGATTGCATTAAATCTGTGTAACAGTTTTGGGAGTATGGCCATTTTCACAATGTTTGTTCTTCCTAGCCAAGAGCAAGGAATATCCTTCCATTTTCTAATATCCTCTTCTATCTCCCTTTTTAGTATAGCATAATTTTTAGCATATAGGTCTTTTACATTCTTAGTTAGGTTGATTCCTAAATATTTCATTTTTTGTTAGATGCTATTGTGAAAGGTGATATTTCCATAATTTCTCTCTTGGTGAGTTTTTTGTTTGTGTACAGGAATGCTATTAATTTTTTAGCGTTGTCTTTGTATCCAGCTACACTGCTGAATTTGTTTATTACCTCTGGTAGTCTTTTAATGGAGTTTTTTGGGTCTTCTATATAGAGTATCATGTCATCTGCAAATAGTGATAATTTAACTTCTTCCTTTCCTATCTTCATTCATTTGTCCTGGCTAGTATTTCCAGAACTGTATTGAATAGGAGTGGTCATAGTGGACATCCTTGTCTTGTTCCTGATTTTAAAGTGAAAGCTTTCAGTTTTTGTCCATTTAGTATAATGCTGGCTGTTGGTTTGTCATAGATGGCCTTTATGAGATTGAGGTAGACACCGTGTATTCTGAGTTTCTGAAGGGTTTTTATCATGAACATGTGTTGGACTGTATCGAATCAGATGGACATGTTTAACCCAGTTTTGGGGGTGTTTCAAACCCTCATAAGGTCTTCTGATGATAGTCAGAGCCAAGTCTTAGTCTTCATGGCAGTGTTTTGCCAGAGTTTGCTTTAGGGTCTGCTTTCCTGGAACACCGAGGTCTCCATGTAGAATGGACATGGTATTTCATTTCTAAAGCCTATGCTGTCTCCTGAATTATTTGAGAGGTAAAAGAAGGCCCACTGCCACTCTGAAGGGACCAGGGCAGTCCACTCCAGGGGATGAATTCTTTTAGGAATACTTTAACTGCCTCCCTATTGCTTTTGGTTAGGAAATTGGCGGGGGTGTTTTAGTTTTATAACTACTGGCATTACTGAATTTGTCCTCCCACATTTCCCAATACAGCAGACAGAAGGTTTCACCTGTTGGTTAATCAGATCAGGAAAGCCCGATCACTTCCAGCAGATAAAATCCGCTTTGGCCTTTACCAGAATCTGAGAATTGCCTCCAGTTTTGCAGGTAAGTGTCTTCATAGCATGAGAATAGCACACCGTGTAACAGTGAAAAACTCATGGATTGACATATTCAAAGCAGGAGTAAAGAAGCTCTGACCCAAAGCCCCCTCGACTCCAGAGGAGGGTTTTCAGAGAAGGAAGTTAGAATGGGATGAGCTTCCCACATCTACAGGTAACTGAATTGACTCACTCAGAATGTCTAGGGTCTCCTTACAGGAGACGATGATGTCCGTGCATCATCGTAGGTTGCCCCAGGCCCCTTCAGTCTTCATCAGAGGGGGAGACGAAGAGTTTTGGCTGGCCTCGTCCTCCTCTGGGGGCAGGGAAGGCAGCAGTCCAGTGCCACGCATTAGCTACATCAGCCACTTGACACATGGGGCAAGGCCAGGGCGGTGGCCTGGTGCAGTTGTCTGCCCACTGGCCAGTCTTCTTGTGTTTAAAGCAGGAACCTTTTCCTCAGTTGTCCTTGGGTTTTCCCTTAGGCGATTGTGATGGCTCTAACTTTGGTCCTTCTCTTGTACCCTCAGTTGAGTACTCATCAGTACCCAGGTGTGAGGAATCCAGCTAACGCTGGGGAAGGAACAGCCTCAAAAGAATAAAGCCAACAGAACCCGAAACTCACTCAGGGCTGGGAGTAATTCCTGTTCTTTCTAATCAGATGAGAAACTTCATGATTCATGGGACACTAGAGACAGTACACAAAAGCATCTGACCTTAGTCCAAGGAGTAATCACCCCTTGACTGAGTCTGGCTCGTCATGCTTAGAAGAATTAAGCTGTTCCCAAGTAATCTTATTGCAACAAAGAACAAGGCTCAAATATGTTTACAAGAATACCAAAACATACCCAGCATTCAAATGAAGAAAAATTTACAAAGTTTAGAATCTAAAAAAAGTTACCAGGCCAAAATAGGGAAAACATCCCATAATGAGGATACTCAGTAAACCAAAACCAGCTCTGAATTGACACAGATGTTAGAATTGGCAGACAGAAACATCAACATGTTATATTACATATGTTAAAAATTTAAGCATTGATCTGGAAGATATTTAAGGGGGGGAAAATACCCCAATTGAAGCTCTGGAGATGAATTCTAGGGGTGAAATACAATGGCTCCCTCTGCCGTCCGAATGGAGGAAGTGCAGCACAAAGTCAACACGGCTGTCCTATCCCTCACCACAGGGCAGGGAAACAGCTGGGCCAGGAGGGGGATGGGAGCGCAAGGCCACGGAGAGTGCTGAGCTGGGCGCATCCCAGCGAGCAGGCAGATAGTAGGCACCTGCCCCTGGTTTGGTAGAGCAGGAGCTGTACGGGGCTGACAAGGTGAGTGGTGTGAGCAAGGAAAGAAAAGGGCCATTCAGACTGGCGTGACTTGGGTATGATTTTAGGTATTCTGACCTTGTCCCCAGGCTCACGAGGGTGCAGCACAGGTGGTTGGCCTTGAGGCCAAAGCTCCAGGCAAGCAGCCCAAGTACCAGCAGCACCCAGCACCTCCACAATCAGCTTATTCCTGCTGCCTCTCCACCTGGCGGGAGCCGGGCTGTGAGTCCTGGCTCCCAGTCCATTCATTGCTAGTCAGGGCTGGTGCAGCTGACCCGTGTCTGCCACTATCTCCCAGAGTGGGCAGGCTGAGGAGGCCGCCCCAGTGGGGACCAGACAGCAGGGACTGAGGAGAGCTGGGAGAGGGGTGTCTCTCCTTCCCACCGCCTCCACTGCCGAGGTCCACAGCCCCACCCCAGCGCTCCCATGGCAGAGCACAGCCAGGTCATGTCGGGCTGTTTGACCGGTTCACGTGACTTCCCTGATTGTGATTTAATGTTGAAGTTTTGTCCTGTGCCAGCGCATTAGGCTTTCTTCCCTGGAGATTCAGATGGACTGAGATTGTTTTTTTGCCTTCCCACCTACACATCAGATGAGGACGTTTTCTCTGCCCGCCACCAATCTGCAGGTTGAGAGCAGCGTGTGGGAGGGTGGTACTTTCAGTTTTGGGGAGATAAGAACCCAAGTGACTGGTGTTTACAAATACCTACAAAATCCTGTGTCACCTAGTTCATATTCCTCATAATTTTGTTAGGAAACACACAGAGAGAGTGTCTTACTTGAGGTAAGTATTTGTGTGCATGTGCGTGTGGACAATGCATGTCAGACAGTTTGACTAGAACTGTACAGGAGCTAAAACGGGGGAAGCACTAGAGAATGGACACAGAGATCTACAGCTCTGAGTGAAGAGCAGTGTTTAGGGGTTGAGATTTTAGGCTTGAAGCTTCAGGCCCTGCCTTTTTGTTTCTGCGGGGAGCAGAGGGTTGGATCTGAGCTGTTTTGGTTGTGACCTGGGGAGAAGGGAATAATTTTTGTTCAGTCTTTCCTAGTGAACAGTTTAGTTTTTAAGGGTAGGACACAGGCTTATTAAACAGAAATGTTCTCATTTGAGGGCGCTTCCAAGGAGTGGAGTTGGGAATACCCAGGTTCACACATTCACCCATTTTCACTTAGCACTTACCTAAAGTCCAACAATGTAGTTTGAGAATGTTTCTTTTTGGGGTCTTTGTTCTGAATTGTGAAGCACATTTGACGAAAGGCTCTACTACATTGAAATGCAGAATTTTTAAAAATTTATTGAATTAGGTAGTCAAAAATGAGTAAGTCACAGTCTTTAACAGTGAATTTTTTCCTTAAAAAGTAGAGAAAGTTTTGGTTTCTTTTTTTGTTTGTTGAATGGAATGTTGTATAGCTTCCAAAGCTAGTTTTAAAATATTTCCATTAACTGTAAGCGTTTAAAAGAAGTTATCAGAACATCACTTTCCTTCACAAGTAACTCATTCCTCTCTGCAATGACACATAGCGTTTTTATTCATTGAATTGTACTGGTGACTTCATATTAAAAAATTAAATAGGTTTGAGGCCCATGTGGGAAATAAAATATCACCAAAGTCTATAAAAGACAAGTAAATCATATATGTTCTCTTTTGTGAAAGGACAGCACTGTTCTGCTTTTTAAAACATCTCTCTCCTCACTTTTGGTAGTGGGACAGTTACCGTTCTCTGTGTTTATGGGCTGTTTTCAGGTTACTGTCTTAACCCTATGTTTTCAGTAGTTACCGGAAACTGTTAAACATTTAGAATGGCGTAGCTTACATAGTAGGTTTTGGAAGTCTGAGGACTGGATGTGGAAAGCATGGTTTGAAATTGCTTGTCAGATTCTCAAGCAGTGAAAAATAAATGTTTCAACTTTGCATTAAAAAAAACCATTTATGGTTTTAAAACACTAGAAATAAAAACAATCAAGTTGTGGTCCAATGACATCACCTTGTACTTCATAGTTCTTGGCTCAACTGTTTTTTTTTTTTTAATAAGTCTTATTTTATTGCCAAATTTTGGGTGAAGCTACAGTATACCTAAACTTTTATCGAAGATTTCCCAGTTTTTCTGCCTGTGCTGGGATCCCTGTCCTCTTGAGGTTTTGTTTAAACCTTTTGTAAACATAATATACATGTCACTTATAAAAATTCTGAAGCTTGTACAGCTTTCATGATTTAAATTTGATACACCCAATTGAAGCGAAGGGGTTTGATGTTTGTTAGGTTGCTGGGGTTTTGAGCCACACGGAGCCAAGTCAGGACCTTGCCTACTGCTGCGATCACTGTTCTTGGAGCAGCACTGCTTAGCCCGTGATTCCTGGCACGATCTTCACGACTGCTCCATTGTCTGGGCTCCTTTGCGCTCCTAGGAATCGGCCGTTTTAGGAAAAGCATATGCCTTCATGCGTATTGAAGGTGCTGCCTTTAAACTGTTGCTTCTTGACATTTCCCACAGTGGAAAAATGACCAAGTGGAGCCCACTCTAAGGACAGCAGCTTGAAGACAGCGCGGAGGAAGGGTGTGGGTTCCATTCCCAGTCCTACTGTGATTTGCTTCTTCAAAATAATGTGTTTTTGTCGTAAAGTTGTCGTAAAGTTTTTGTCGTAAAGCTGATTTTAATGTGAATAGCAGATTCTGCCACATCGTGACAAAGGCTTAAGAGTGCTGATCACGGAGCAGATGTTTAGTATTGATGAACAGTGCCACATACTCAGAGCGTATCCATAACCTTGGAATGTATGTTAATTAGTGCCCTCCTCCTGCGTGAGGCCCCATGCAGAGTCAGTTAGAGCCCTGTGATGTTCCCTATGGCTGTAGACTTTGGCAACATGGAAATAATGTGTACAGCAAGGTTTTTTTATATATATACTTCAGGGATCAATGTATCGAGTTTTATTATTGAAAGCTGAAACTTAAAATGTGTGAACAAAAACAAATAGAAGAGTATACTCTTTTCATGGGAAAAATTAATTAACTAACGCAAGAGATATGAACTAGCACTATGTGCAGGCCACCACCAGACTGGGAACAGACAGACCCCAGCCCCTTAGAAGGGGCTTAGAAGTACCAACCTCCCCGCCCTCACCCCGTAAGTGACCGGCTTATTGGGAGAAACACAGTGATGATAGCTATGGCGGTGAGATGCAATTGGAGGCCTGTGTGCTTTGGTGTTAGACTAACATTGCAGGCCTAGGGCCAGAGGTCTGATCATAGGATCAGAGGTTCAGAGTGACGTCTAGGGGGGAATCTCCTTCTGAGGGTGGTAGCAAATTGCTGATTCTCTGTGGTCTTATTTTGGAAGTGCTACATCATTTCCATTGTTTTGTTGTCTTGGGTTTTATTCTCTTTTGTTCATGTTAAATTCAGTGGCAGGAGCAGCTATTTCAAAGATAGCAAGATGTATTATGGTAGCAATTTTGGATTTACTATTGGCTTGTTTTGAAGCCCTTTATTGCATTTGTTGTTTTGTTTTTATTGTTTCTGTTCTATTCAGTTCTGTTGGATTTTTACTATGCCTGAAGTTATCTGCAGCTGTTTTGAAGATGTCAAGAGGTGTTATGGTAACTGTTGTTGATTGTGTAATGTTTTGAAGTCCTGTATCTCTTACACTGGTTTGTTTTGATTGGTTTTATTATATTTTATCCTCATTAAAATAAGATAACATAACAAATAAAAAGAAATTCAAGAGAATACTTCTGGAGGGGGAGCAAAATTTTCCAAACATTTCTGAAGAAGATTGAAGATTTAGGAAATCTTAAAGCTTCTTATAAAGCAATGAGTATAAATACAGTGTAAGAGAAGATGCACCGCAGAAATGCACAGAGAAGCCTCATGGGTGTTTGGAGCCCTAATGAGTGACAGGGGTCACAGTGCGCCATGGGGGAAGAAGCTGTGGACTCCTCAATACGCCACTGTAAGACAGTGGTGGCCCAAAGTGCGAAAAGTTCCCTAAAAGAAATTGGACCCTACAGCACACTGTGCACCAAAGTCATCTCCAGAAAGGATAAGAACTTAGACTTGAAGGCCAAAACTTTTAAATATTTAGGGAAAAGAGTATTAGAAAATATATTCATCATCTGAGGTTAGAGAGAATTTAAAAAGACACGGAATACCTAAACCATGGAGGGAAAGCTTGATCTTTGACTACATGAAAATGTAAAATCTTTTCAAAAGATACCAGGAAGGAACTGAAGAGAAGCTAGATGCTGGCAGGAGATTGTATGTCGTTTATAACCAACAAGGGACGAGTCTCTTGACTGGGTGTGGTGGCACACGCCTGCAGTCCCGGCAATCAGGACACGGAGGCAGGAGCTGCGGGTTCAAGGCCAGCCTGGGCCACATAGTGAGTTCAAGGCCAAACTGAGCTGCATGTGAGACCCTGTGTCACAAAATATCTAAAACTGCGTCCCTAGAGCCTCAGAGCTCCTTGTCCCCAGACCACCCTCCTGGAGAGGCAAGGTTTTCATGCTTTGGGTGGGGGGACAACAACAAAGCTCTGATAAATGAGTGCCTGTCACCATGGACCACTGTGGCAGAACAGCTCAGGAACCAGTCTGGGGGACGTGTAGATCGTGCCTTGTTCCTGTAGGCTGGTCGCCTTGCCCCTGGCCATACTCACATCAGACCAATCAGACATTGCAGGCAGGGATCAGTGGATGCAGGCCAGCAAACATGTAGTTACAGCCTCTCCAGGGCGGGGTGGGCATTGCAGGGCGCTTGGCTGTTCCAGGAGACGAGACGCACAACAAAAGCACCTCCCCCCCATCACGGTGGTAGCAGTAACACAAGAGCGGCATCAGTGGGTCTGCTTTTAAGGGCGGAGGCCTCTGTGTTGTGCCCCTGAGCCTGAGCACTGGAGATGAGCCAAGCCAGACACTTAGGAGGCGAGGCAGTCAGTTGTAAGGTGAGGAAACAGGCTCAGAGAGGTTGCAGTGTGTTCAAGGTCACACAGCTGAGTAGCTACAGAGCTGTGGGTGCAGACTCGGTGATTGATATTCCTTCTCTCCCCCAAGCACACACACACACACACACACACACACACACACACACACACACCAGTCCACAGTAGAGAAAGACTAGCAGCAGATATGTTGCAAGACACACTTTATTCACTCGCTGGGGGCCTGGCGGGATCCTGGACAGCGGCCCTGGTTTCTGGGCAGGTGGCATGGGGCCGGGGCACTAGCTGGAGGGGTGGAAGGCACCTCGCTGGTGCCACTGCATGTCTCGGATGCGACGCACAGACTGCACCTGTGGGTGAGGGGCCCCGAAGTCGCTGCTGTCCTTGTAGTCTCCCTTCTCCAGCAGGTACTGCAGTCCGCGGTAGCCGGGGTACTGGTAGCCGACCCACCTGCAGACAGAGGCAGGCCAGGAGAACCCTTCAGCCATCAGGAAGGACAGGGCCATCCTCTCTCAGTGCTGAGCAGGACACTTCTTCCTACCCACCCCTTTCCGGCATGGAGCCTCTGCCTGCTTCCTTCTCTTGTCGAGGGACTCACTAACTTCCAATGCAAATTTTGACCAAAGGCCTGGTACCAAGATTGCAGCGAGGAGAGGTGTTGAGTGTTGAGTGCAGGCGTGATCAATACCTTTTCTCGAGTGAATTTTCCACTCGAGGTTAGTTGAATCCTCGGCTATTGAGCGCTGACTGTGTGCGCCAGCCCCAGCACACCTGCTCACAGCCAAGGTCCGTGTGTCAGAGGCCTTCCATTTGGTAGAAAGGGACCCCTGTCTGCAGACTCAGGAGCACATTCGAGAAAAGGCCGGCATACGCTAGACCCCCTGCCACCACAGCTGCGTGAAGAGCAGTCAGCTCATTCCCACCTTTCCACCTCCACTCACCTGACCTGACCGGGCACCCCTACACTGCTCTGCCCCTCAGGGCTGAGATTGCGCTGAGGGCTGTCCGCGTTGTAGTCCTGGGGGCAACTTCTGAAAGCCACAAGCGGCTGATGACTTGTGCCCACTCTCCAGCGGGAAGTCTGAGGTCTCAGAGGACAGTGACATGATCGCTAGTGAGCTCTGGGCTGAACAGGACTCAGGGCCCCCCAGCCCCAGCACACTTACGTGCCACTCTGCACACGCACTGACGACACCTTCTCCTGGTAGCCATGGGCGTGGAAGCTGGGCACGTCGTCATCGATGATCTCCATCTTCTTCCCCGTGAAGTTGGGGTTCTCGTAGAGGATGATCTTGTGCTCCTGGCTGTCCTGTTGACACCGTGGGGGAGGGGCCCCACCTCATCCTCTGCCCCCAGCTGGGTCTGCCCATGACCCTCGCCTCGCCCTGCCTACCACTCCTGGGTGTCTGGGACGGTGGCCACTTGCAGACTTCTGGTTTCATGTAACAGACCCTCCCTGTCCTACATTTTGGGAATATTTGATCCTGAAATGTCATTTCCCTCCCACAGCCTTGACTTCCTCTTTCACACTGGCAGCCATGCTCTATCTACCCGCCTACCTGGACACACACATGGTCTTGTCACCCCTCTGTACCAGGGGTATATCATCTCCTTAGTTTTTCCCATCCTCCTGACATGTTTCTTATTTATCTCCTTTAATCCTTTAAACAACTTTTAAGCTATTTGGCAGATGAGATGATGGAGGCTCAGAGAGGTGAAGTTACTGACTGAGGGTCACAGCTGGGGATAGCAGAGGCAACATCTGAACCCACGTCTGTGGGGTGCTGAGCCCAGACTTCTCTAGTCTTCCATCAAGACTCGTTCCTTCCATCTGGGAGGAACTGGTCTGGGCTTAGAAGGGAGTAGAATATTTAAGGACTGCAGTGACCTGTCCCTAGGATTCACGTGATGGTGAGAAAGGGAACAGAGGTAGAACTGGGAACAGAGAAGTGCCAGAAGCTCACACTGACATGGGTCTTGAGTAAGAGTCAAACCACCTTCCTCATCCCTAACCTCAAAAAATTCTTCATATTGATGACGGCTCTCATTTATTGAGCAATTGCTGGCTGATAGGAGCATTCAGCCCCAGGAACACGCTGCAGTCTTGTGCGTGGAGCCCTTGGGTGGTCCAAGGTGACAACCCGTGGGCTGACCATGCTGGAGTTTCAGGACAGAGGGTATAATAACCCCATTTCACAGATGAGGAAACTGCAGCCAAGGGAGGGAGGTCCCTCAGTTAAAGGGGTTTCTGGCCCATAAGTAGGGGCCACCACCAGGGGCTAAGCCTCCAAGATGACAGAAGGAGAGCAGGGCAATGGGCCTGAGACTTACCACTTTGATGGGCCTCAGGGAGCTGAGCGAGTCGGTCCTCCGGCTGCTGGTCCAGGAGTCCCAGCGAGGGTACTCCCCCTTCTCAAACACAAACTGCTCACCCTTGCAGTTGGCCTGTTCATAGCCCACCCAGCTGCAGCAGGGACAGAGGATGGGGAAGCAAATGAGTCCCGCCCTGGCTCCCACTCCCACCCTGGCCTCACCCTTGCCCAGCCTGGCAAGGGGCAGCAGCTCCATCTAAAGTCTCACAAAAGGGGCCCAAGTGCAGGGTCATCTCAGGTCCCCAGAAGTTAGGGCTGTGCAGCCAGCACTCTGGCTGGAAATAAGAAGGGCGTCCAGAAGACTGCCCGGCGCTGCGGCAAATACACCCATATCCTAAGAGCAGCAGAATGCCGGCAAATTAACGACCTGCACTCAAAGCAAAAAACAGAGAGCCAGCAACCCTGTTGTGTAGCACCTGCCAGTTTCCATCAGTGCTCCTGCCGCAGCTGTCCATGTGACATTGCCCAGAGCAGAGCTGGAGAGGGAGGAGCACAGTCCACTGTCTCTGGGGTACAGCGACTCAGCCTGCCCTGCTCCGGGCTCATCCCCTCTGCCATTCCTATTGTTGGTCTCTTAGGTCTCTTAGCAGAAGAGAGAGGAAGTTGTCTCTCTGTACTTGGGGGACACTGGTTCCAGGAGCCCCCGGGGATGCCAAAATTCATGGATGCTCAAATCCTTATGCAAACTGGTGCAGTGTTTGCACAGAACCCACACACATCCTCCTGTATTTGCTAGATCCCAGCTGGATGACTTACAGTACCTAAGAGAGTGCAAATGCTATGTAAATAGCTGGAATACTGTGTGGTGCAGGAAATAACAAGGCAGAAAAGTCTGCTCGTGTTCAATACAGATGTGCTTCTCTCTCAAATATTTTCCATCCCTGCTGGGTTGAATCCAAGGAAGCAAAGGCTGTGGATACAGAGGGAGCCAAGTGTAGCACATAAAATGGAGAAGTGCCTTCAGGAAGGCCTGGCTAATAGAGCAGGAGGGGAAGAGAAGGCAGGCACAGCCTCGAATGCATAGCATCCCAGCGGCCACCACTTCCTCATGGTGTGGTAATGGCTGTGCAGAACTATGATCTAAGTCATGGACGGAAAAGGCAGTTCCATTCATTGTCTTCTTTTAGAAGCGGCTGTGCTCTGGATCCATAGCCCTGCCTTAGACAGTGTGTCCTGGAGACCAGTTATCAAGGGTTCCAAGATGGCTAAATAAGGTTGTTCGTCATGGCGGTATTTATCACACCCAATAAGATAGACAACTTGGATGCCTGACGGTCAGGGGAGATGAAATAGACTATGGCATGGGCAGTCACAGAGTGCTCCAAAGCCGTGATAAATAACGGTTTAAGATGCAGGTTCTGAATTCTAACTGGGTAGAAATAGCAATAGGTGAACTGGTTTCATGCAGATTCCTGGGCTCCAAACCCAAGAGTGTGATTTAGGGAGGCTGGAGTGGGGCCCAAGCGTCTGCATTTGAAACATCTCCCTCCCGCAGTTCTGACGCACATCTGCCTCCAGCCACTCTGGCAAACACTGCCATGAAATGCCGCGGAGAAAAGTCAGGCTGCCTTGCAAAGATGTCGAACTGAGTTATAAAACATTACACAGGTCATCATTCAGTTTTGATTTTTTTCAAATCAACTCTTAACAATGATTAGTTCTGAGTTTTAAAGTTAGAGTAAAAAATTTTTTGTTCTAAATCAGATCTTATTAACTTTAAGCAATAAACAGTAATTATTGTTTAAGATCAAAATTTAAGTGAGTTGTGGTGGCACATACCTGTAATCTCAGCATTTTGGGAGGCTGAGGCAGGATGATACCAAGTTTGAACTCAGCCTGGGAAACTTAATGACTTGACAAGGCCTTGTCTCCAACTTAAAAAGGACTGGGGAATGAACTCAGGGAGAATGTTCTGGGTTTACCCTCCACGATGGCCAAAAACAAACAAACAAACAACCCAAAAAACCAAAATTTATCTTTTTAAAAAGAAGGAGGAGAATAAAATATGTTTGGGAAGGCTGGGGTTTAACTCAGCGGTAGAGCACTTACCTAGCATGGGTGAGAACCTGGGTTCAGTTTCTAGCACCACAAAAAACCAAACTAACCAAAAAACCAAAAGTACTTCATCAAATTATGTTTGGAAACTTCTTCCATCAAAATGGTAAAAGGCAACTGGAATCCAGAGAGTGTGCTCAAGTGGTCAAGACGTTAAGTCACCCAGAAGGGCCCTGCGCAGGCACGGCAGCCCCTCCAGTGCGCCCCGAGCTGGCGTGGCAGGACGGGTCCTTTGCCTGTGTCTTCCAGGCTCTGACACAGGTAAGGCTGTCACACTCACCAAGCCTGAGACAAGTGGTGTGGGTCACCCCAGCACCTCCAGGGTTATCATACCAGACCACCCTGTTGGGTGGGGTCACTGGTGGCCCTGATTTCTGAGACGCTTACAGAGGAGGAACAGCCAGGGGCCAAGGGAGAGGCCCCTGCCACACCACGGGCTTTGTGTCCGAGGCTCCCTGCAGGCTCACGGGGCTGTGCCCAGCCAGAAGACAAGGGAGAGCCAACTCCATCAGTCACCCCCCCTGCCCTCTCGGTTAGCGACCCAGCCCCAGTGGGTCAGTACAGATTTCAGTAAATCTGTTCAGATCCAGCGTCTCCAGGACTTGGGGAGGGAGGCGTGGAGGCAGAGCTGGGACCCAGGCGGTCAGGGCCAGTCCCAGAGCCACAGTGTGGTGGTTCTTAAAAGGCCTGTGTCACTGCTGCCCACAGGAAAAGGGCTGGCCTCTGTGCCAGGCTTTCCTCCTGAGCATCCTTCTTTCCGCCTCAGGAGAATGGTCAGTCTCATCTTACAGGAGGAAACGAGGCTCAGACAGGGAAGTTCCTGGTCAGATAGCCCACAGCACAGAAGTGGTACAGTCTGGATTTGAACCTAGCACCATCGGCCTCCTTGGGCTGCCAGACCCCACCTTCTGGCCTCCTAGTTAGGAAACACATCTAGGGGCACCATGATCGCAGACTCCCCCAGCCCTGCAGCTTGACAGCCTACCCAGGGAGCCCCTAAGCAGGTGACAACCCAACCCTGTGTACGTACGGTCCAGCCTGTACCAGGACAGAGCCAGCCTTCTCCACGCCCGTCTCCTTCAGGTTGGGGCAGGGCCCGCTGAGCTCATGGGAGTGGCCCTGGAAGTTCTCCTGCTCAAAGATGATGATCTGTTGGGGGGAAGGTGGGGAGCAGAGTCAGACCCGCCCTTTCAGGAAGAAAGGGAAGGGGTGGCAAGCTCAGAGGCTCCAAGATGCCAGGGGCTGCACTGCTCGGAGTCAGGACCAAACCTACAGTCATAGTCTTGGCTCTGTGAGTCACCAGCTATGAGTCCTTGTCCCTGCAATTGCTCCTTTCTCCTTTTTCCCTCAGTCTTCCCTTCTGTGAAATGGGAAATGACTGACCTGATGGGATTGTTAAAGTATTTGAGTAGCATAATGGTTAGTCGTGGTGTTTGCTTTGCAGGTAGGAGACATAATTATAATTTTCTTCGCAGTACTGAGAATGGAAACCAGGGCCTCTTGCATGTCAGGCAGGCACGCTGTCACTGAGCTGTGTCCTCAGTCCTTCATGATTATATTTATTAATAAGCATGGAGTAGAGGAGTAGAGCCTGGAGTCCAGGCTTCTCTGCTGCAGCTGAAACCAAAGCAGCATCTTGCAACTCCAAGGTACACTGCATGGGGTGTCTTGGTCTCCCTACAGCTGCCCCCTTGGGGTGCTTCTTAAGGGGGCATCATGCCCCTTGACTCACCTGGTCTTCTTGGCTCAGGAGGGGCTCACAGGACCCCCATCAGAGAACCTGAATCTCTGCAGGGTGAAGGGACCTACCAGCCTGAGGTCTCACAGCCAAGCACCGACCGTGGGATAGAGTCACCTTTCATGACTTCAGTGAGAACGGGGAGTGGGGTTTTCCAGGCCACCTTTCCCCGGGGGCCACCTCTGATGGGGAGGAGGGCTCCGGGCAGCTGCAGAATCCACAGGGTCAGCAGCAGCTGGGTAAGCACCCCTCCCACTCCACCCCGGGGATTAGCCACATAAAGGAAAGCACAGGAGCGGCCAGTGGGGCTCAGACACAAATTCCATGGACTCAGCATGGCCTCTGTGGTCACTGACCCGGCCAGAGATGGGGCCAGAGACTCGGGCTGCCGTGCTGTGCTTGCTGGGTCAGCCTGGGAGGCCGCTGGGTTGCTCTGAGCCTCAGCCCTCTTGTCTGGAAAATGCCTGCTCTGCGATGGCACCGAGAAGGATCAGGAACGTGGATGGGGGCCCAGGAGAGGTGGGGCGGGGGAGGAAGCTCAGGTTCTGCACACAGAATCTCAAAAGCACAGAGCATCAGGGCCCCGCGCTACTTTAATCTTCGTCAGTGTGATAGGGGCGTACGTTGTCCACATTACCTGACCCTTTACAGCTTCACCGCCCCGTACAGCAGCCTCTAGTGACATAGGGCTATCGGACAGGTGCAGTCTACCTGGGTTAAATGTGCTGTGCAAAATACACATCTGATTTTGTAGATTTCCTATGGGAAAATGATGTAAAATAGCCCCCTAAGTTAAAATGCTAATATTTGGGCTATCTGGGGTTCAAATAAAATAAAATGTGAAAATTAACTTCAACTTCACCTGTTTCTGTGTTTCTTTCCATCTGTCTGTGTGTGTGTGTGTGTGTGTGTGTGTGTGTGTGTGTGTACCTGTGTGTTACTAGGGATTTAATCCAGAGTCTTCACATTGAGCTGTATCCTCAGATTTTTTTTTTTTTTGGTTTGGTTGTTGTTGTTTTTTTCTCTAAATTTTGAGACAGGGCTTTGGTCTCAGTAAGTTGCCAGACTGCCCAGGTCAAGTTCAAATTTGAGATCTTCCTGCCTCAGCCTCTGAGACAGCTAGAATTATAGGCTTGAACCACCACCATGACAACTGGTTTTTACTTTTTAAATGTGGTAACTAGAACATTTGAAATTGGATATGTAGCTCATATTATATATCTGTTGGACAGTGTTGCTTCAAACCTGGCCTTCTTATTCTTCTGCTCACTCATGCAACCTCAGGGCCTTTGCACAGGCTGCTCCTGCTGCCCAGATGTTCATAGCAACCCCTAATCCAATTTTCACATGGCCATTCCCTGGGTTAACCCAGGTCTCTGCTCAAATATCACCACCACCGAGAGGCCCTCCCTGACCACCTGAGCTTACCCAGTCTGCTGGCTCTCCAGAACCTGTCACCCTGCGTGACCCTCTGTAGTGCTTTTCAGTACTTGAAGTCCTGTGCTCATGCGCTTGTTTATTGTTGGTCCTCTAGAAAGCAGGGCTCAGAAAAGACAGGCTGAGGCTGCATTGGCTAAGGAGGTACTGGACAGACAGAGGGCAGTGCCAGATGAATCCATGGCAGGACTCCCCAAGCAGGACCAGGTGGGCAGCCAGGGGTCCAGTTGCTAACAGAAGCCTGGGGAGCAGATTGTGTGACGGGAATCTGGCTCGGGCCAGGTGGACGTGCGCCATGTGTCAGGAGAAGCCTGGTTCTGTGCCTCTCCGCAGCCACCCTGTGTGTGAATCTGATTCTCCTCATTTTGAAGAGGGAATAGAGGCTCCGTGGCATCAAATAACTGTGCTAGATCACACAGCAGGGCTAGCAGGGACACACAGGGTCCAGCCCAGCCTCCAGGAACCTCCTAGGCAATAGGGTGTGAGGTACCCCAAGGCGAGAAAGAAAATCCCCAAAGCTGGAAGCTGTGTTGGGAACCCTGGCCTGCCCCATGCTCGGGAAGGGACCTTGAGAATGAGCCCTCAGTGTGCAGACCTGGAGAAGAACAGGGGTGCGAAGGGAAGGAAAAAGCCACGCACTCTTTTCAGAAGGGAACTCAAGTTTGGAAAAGGAGACTCATTTGTCCCACCCGCCTGGTACCCACCTTGGGGTTGAGGGGCTGCTGCTTGCCCGCCTGGGTCTGGTGGTCTGAGGCCATGGTGGACTGTCCCGCACAGGAGTGACCTGAAAGACGCAGAAAACCCCCCTGAGGACCTCGCTGGCCCTCGGCTTCCTCCCTTGGAACCTCAGTACCCCTTCCAGCCACAGCCCTGTGCTGTCCCCCTAACTGCAGGTCATCTGCACAACTGCCTGGCACCTCACCTCTATTTCTGTGTCCAGCTTGGGTGGAGGGGGAAATGAGGTCCCCTAAGAGAGTGGTGACAAACTAGAACTTGGGATGGGGTCCTAAGCTGGCCCAGCACTCTGCTCCAGGCCACGGATGCCACACTGAATGTGGACCCAGCCCTCACACAGAGCCTGCTTTGAAAAGCACTGGCTATGCCAGGTGCCTCTGTGGCTCCCAGTTGGGGAACTGGAAGTCTCTCTACCCCCGCCCCAGCCTCCACCTGCTCCTGGAGGTGCTTCTCCACCTCTCGGTACCCAGAACGCTCCTCCCGCTGCAGGTCCCGATTGCCCCGTGGTGAGCATGGTGAGACTGGTATGATGGTGGAAACTGGGGCACTGGGGCTGGCGGAAAAGTCTGGCAAACTGTCAGCCTCTTCCCCTTCCCCTAGGAGGCGCTGTTGTCCCAGCTGCGGCTTCCTGGGTGTCAGCAAGGACACCCATCCTTGGTTTTAGGAGAGAGCACCCAATGGCCAGAGCCCCTTCCCACAAAAGGCTGGGCTGGGCCATCTTTCCCAAGGAAGAAAATCAGTCAAACAGGTTAGGAGCAAAATCTGCCACTCTCTCTGCCAAGAAACCAGCCCTCAGTGCCTGTCATGGGGCTCAGGGTCCCCCCATTACACTCCCCAGTCACCAGTGTCCTCAGACTAAAGACAAAGAAGCTCAATGGCCCAGCTCAGGTGTTCACTCTGCCAGTAGCAGCATACAGGCCCCAGGCAGGTCACATTCTCTCCTACTGCCTCAGTTTCCTGTCCTGTAAAATGGGGCAGCAATGGTGCCTGACTATACCTGTGAATAGATTGCAAGAATGCAATTATGTAAAACGTACTCAGAACCAGCTGGGGCAGTGGGGAGGGTGTTCTTAAGATTGTGTCCACCAAGCTTAGTGGCATCAAAATCATGTGTTATGACAGCACCTAGAGAGCTGCGACCACTCCTGTCCCCAGTGGCTCCCTAGCCTGGACCAGAGGTATACCAGGAAAACGCAGTACCTGTGGAGAAAACTGACTTGTTCACCTGGAAAAGACCAGTGCTAAGCTGTCCTTGGTTTGCAAACTCCAGTTACACTTTCTTGTCCAGCTGCTAGTGAAACAAAGATGCTGATAACATTTGTCGTTAATAGTGTATCTTCTGAGTGTCCGCTCTGTGCCAGGCACCATGCTGCACTGCTCACCTGTCCTCTCCCTCATCCCTATGACAGAGGAAGTCTCATGCTTCCTCTGCCCATTTAACAGAAAAGAAAACTGAGGCTGATAGCATGGAAGTCTCTGCCCAAGGTCACCTTGTCAGAAGTCAGAGGCACCTGCACTCAAACCTGGGTCCTCCACACTTTCCAACGGGCATGAAGACAACAGAAAAAGGCCAGACAAACAAGAGAGACATTCTTACCAGCGATATCAGCCCCTGTGAGTACCTGTGAAGCCTGGCCACCGGGAGGCATTTATACCTTCCCCAGGAGTGTCGCTGCCAAGATGGGTGGGCGCTGCATCCCCTGAAAGCGGGGTGAGAATGCCGGATTAAGCCCCCACCAAAGCCTGGGTCAGCAAATGTGCACAGACATTGTGTCTCCACACAATAATGTCATTAGCTTTCAGATTCAGCCATGCCAGGGTGGTCAGGCGGCTGGACAAGGAGATGTCCACTTTGCATGCATCAGCCCTCCAGCTGCCAGCACTGGGGCACGCCAGGCTCACAGGCGTAGTCATCAGGCCCGGGGGCAGACAGACAGAGTGATCTCAGTGGCCCTGTAGACAAACGGGAGGGGAGCGGGACAGAGCCAAGCATTCCACCCACCCATCCACCCTTCCGCCCAGCCATCTGTCCTCCCATTCGACAAATATTTGCTGGGCATCCACTTGGCACCAAGCTCTGTTCTAGGGGTCGGTCAGTATCAGAGGGAGGCCAACTCCAGCCTGGGCCATCTGGGAAAGCTGCAGGAGGAAGTGGAGTCCTTGGGATGGAGCAATGGGGAGAAATGAGCCAGGGGACAGGGCTGGAAAGCAAATTCCACACAGAAGGGGCCCATGTGTAGGGAGCAGGTTGTTAATACAGCTCCAGGGGGACCTGGGATGGACAGGGAACAGGAAGCAGCTGGGAACCATGACGGTCATCCTCAGGGCTCTGACCGCCACAGGCCTGCAGCCCCTAAGGGTGGTGCTCCTAGGATGCCAGGACTCTCAGATTTGGACAGATCTCTCAGATTCATCCTGCCACCCTGGCGCTACCCAAGGGCACCACCCTAGAGTATGTGCCTTCCCCGTGAATGTCCCTCCAGAGCCCAGGTTGTGGCCTGACCATGAATCCAGGGTCAGGTAGGAAATGAGGGGTTGTGCTGGGGCTTGGAACCCCACGGGGGACAGTTGGGGATCTCTGTTCTCTACCTCCCATTCCCCCGCCTCACACATGCATGCACACACATCCGCATTCTACACGTGAACACACATGTGCACGTTCACGCTAGCCATGTGCATGCCCCAATCGTAGCCAGGCTGTGCATCTCTCAGTGGCACTTGCCACCACCTGACATTCTGCTGCTCGTGTGTGTCCTGTCTTCCCAGTGATAAACATCGTTTGGGCGATGATGTCATCTGCCTCATTATCATGACGTCATCCACAGCATCTTACTAGGCAGGACACATGGCAGGTGTGTGCGTCAGATTCTGAGGGCAGCAGTAACATGGCACCACAAACTGGGTGGGTGAAAGGCAGCAAAAGACTGAGGTCCAAAGCGGTACAGACACTGTGGGCCATGATATGTGGTGCCTCCATTAAATATGGAGTGGGGCATGGCTGGCCCTAAGGGTGTGGGTTGGAGAAAGCAGGGTGCCCTGAGCAGCGCTGGGCCCCCACTGCTGGAGGACCATGCCCCCCGAGCTCGTGGGGTGATGGGGCACTGGAAGACCCAGATCTTCTCTGCACACTGAGCTCGGGTGCCCTTGGTAGTCTTTCTGGCGGGTGCAGCGCTCAAAGCAGGGTACTACATCCCCCGCAATGCCCTCTGAGCCCCCCAATCTCCCACTGCCATTGCTGCCCCCGCCTGGCAGAGTAAAGGGGGTGCCCTGGCAGAGGAGCCTCCCATCCGCCGCCGGTGGATTACTTTGTGGTAGCTGAGCTTGCAGCTCCTGGACCTGGATTCCTGAACCCCGCAGGCCACTGCGCCCTCCCAGGCCAGCCAAGCCGTCACAGATGAGGCGGTCATCCCTGGGGTACTCGGCCTAGGCAGAAGGGTGTCCCAGGGCTACACGCACCCCGACTTCTGCTGGGGGCCACCTGTTGGAACTCAGTGCAGGGCTTCTGGGTGTCATCTGCTACCAAGCCACCTCTCCTGGAGCTGGGGGTGTTTGATGAAGGAGGAAAACTCCCAAGCCTGGCTTCCAAGTGTCCACACAACACCCCACACCTACTTGGCCAACCTGGCCCTCCAGCCCTGGGCCTCCTAGCACTGCTCCTACCAGTGGTGGCAGAGGGCACCTCCCCTGGTGCTGCCTGGCAAGGGCAAGGGCACTCCTCATACCTACTGCCAGCTGCCCGTCAATGTGGAGCCTGGCATGTGGGGCCCAGCAGTGCATCTGTGCCACAGGGTGGCCAACATGCTGATAGATGCAGCAGTGCTTGTCTTCTGCTACCCACAGGGGCCACTATCTTGGCCTGGCCAGTCTGCCAGGCCAAGCACTCCTTTGTGCTCACGGGTGCCACTGGTACTTAGGTGTGTGGTGCTTCCCTGTGGCTCTATGGGGCATTCAGGGGCCAGGCTGTTGAAGGGGCAGGTATGGGTGCTGGGCCTGCTGAGCGCCGTGCATGGGGCCGAGCTGTGTGCAGCCTGTGAGCCATAGCTGTGCTGTCCCACTGGCCTGCCTGCTTACTGCCCTCCCTGCCTTCCTCTCCTTTCTCTACCACCACCACCTCAGGTCCCACCGCCTGCCTGTGGAAGTGCACATCTCCTCTTCATTCACTGCAGCCCGTTCCCTTCCCTGACACCACCTGCTCCTCCACAGCCCGTATCCTCTCCCCTCCCCTCAGCGGTTCCAGCTTCCTGCAGCTGCTCCGGAGCCTGAGCCCCGCCCCGAGAGCGAGCGCGAGCACGAGCTGGCTGCCTCATGTTGCTGCTGTGCTCAGTGCTTAAGGACCGGAATCCAGGTGCTGTCTGAGGGCCCTGGGGCGGGTTTCCCCCCTCTGGCTCCTGCTGGGCTGTCCCTGGCATCACTGCTGGGCCCTGCTGGCCTCCTCCCCTGTCTGTGTCCAGACTGCCTATTTCTCAGGCTCTCTAGTTGTTTTGGATTAGGGCCGTACTAATGACACCATTTTGCCTTCGCTGCCTTTGTCGCTCTCCTGTGTGTCAGAAGCCCACAGTCTGAGGCACAGGGGGTGCAGCCTTTAGCAAGTCATTTTGCTCACTACTCTCCCCGTAACATCTCCATTAAGATTTGAATATTAATCATATTCATCTCAGCTGGATTAGAAAATGGGTTATATACAAATAACAAAGCATTTTTAACACTTGGTGTGAGCGTTTATCATGAGTCAAGCACTTTTGTACCTACCTCCTCCAGCCTTCCCAGTTGTCCAGCCGGACGCTGTTGCATTTGCTGATTAACCCATTTATAGAGGAGAAAGTTAGAGCTTAGGGAGATCACGCAGCTTGCTGAAAGTTGCTCAATCAATGAACAGTGGAGCTGGACTTTATGCATTGGGCTGATACTTTCCTCCCTGGGAGGTCTTTTATCTTTCAGTCGTCTTTGAGGTAGGTATTGTTAGTATGGTTAGTTGAGGGTCAGAGGGGTTATGTAACTTGTCAAGATCACACAGCGAGGAAGTGATCAGAACAGATCTTGAACTTAGGTCAGGCTGACACCTGAATCTTTAAACTATAATGCTTCGTACTAGCCTCACCTCTAGGCCTGTTTCCCCAACAGGAGTAAAGCCTTTTTCCTGCACACCTTGCATTATTCTTATCTGGGAAATGGTTCTGGGCTGGTAAAAAGGTCAAAGCACACTGGAGGGAGGTTCGATTATTATTTCTATTTTTACGAATAAATCAACTGAGGCTCAGGGAAGGGGTCCTCTCAGTCCAGTCACAGGGGCAGGAAATGATAAAGCACAGAGCTCAGAGTTGTAGATGCCAAAGGCTTCAGCTCGCACTACCATCCTCTTCATAGCCCAGAGGCCTCAGCTGTGAACTGGCTTCCTTCTTCTCCCCTGCACAGACCCAAGTCCCTGGGCGCGCCATCACGCATGGCTACGTCCTCTGAAACCCAGAGACTGGATGGCCGCAGGCTTGGCCCTGCCAGTGGGAAGCCTCGGGGCCATGGCTCTCAGGCCTTCAGTAGTACAGACATGTGGGCGCTGCCCTGTTTTCAAGACCCGCCCACCTGCCCTCCCTCCCCTCCTCCCTCTCTCTCTCCCTCCCTTTCTCCCTCCCTCTCTTCCTTCCTTCTTTGCTTCTTTGTTTCCTGTTTTTCCGGTACTGGGGATTGAATTCAGGGCCCTCACATGGAGTTACACCCCCAGTCCCTTTTAAAATTTTTCATTTTAAGATGGCATCTTGCTAAGTCACTAAGTTGCCCAGGCTGGGCTCAAACTTGAGATCTGCCGTGTCTCGCGCAGCTCTCCATGTTCCCAGGGGAGGTTGGTGAGAGGAAGGAGGAAAAAGGGCAAGAGTCAGAATACAGAAAAGGGAGGCCGTGTGGAGCCCTCTCTCCTGCAGGGACAAAGGAAAGGAGAAGGCGGGAAGGGGGAGGAGCGCGTGCTCCAGTGCTGCAGTGTGTTTATTTATACACTTGGGAGATTGAGTATCACGTGAAACCTCTGCCTAGCCACGTGGCTTGTCTCAGGTGCCCAGTGTTCTTGAGACAAGAGCAGCTTATTCATGTGACTTCCTTCAGCGGCTCTGTGTTCTTGAGGCTGGCCTTGCTCTGGCCCCCATGTGATGAATCTCCATCCTTAGCTGCTCCCCAAAGAGATCCTCCTGCCTCAGCCTCTCAGGGTGCTAGGATTAGAGGTGTGGTCCATCATACCTGGCTTTTATCCTTATTTCTTTTTTTTAATCTCCTCACTCAGACTAGGTACTAGGGCAGAGATAATCAGCCATATGAGTATTTCTTCACACTCATTCATTCCTATGTCACCACCTCCAGCAATGTGTCTGGTGAGGACTTGGGGGGAGAGGTACATGCAGGACTCTGCCAGGTGTTACGGCAGCTGGGTGTTGTTGGGCTCGAATTCATAGCAGTCCTCTTGTCTCGGCCTTCTGAGTGTTGGGATTGCAGGCATGAACTGCTATGCTCAGCTACTGCTGTGTTTTTGGTGGGCCTGGTGATGTGCTTGTCCAGAAGGTGAGCTCAGCCATCTCTGGTCCTTGGGGCCTGCACAGGGTTCAGCACATATTAGGTGCTCAGAAAATATTTGTTGCCTGGTTGAATGAATGAATGAATAAGAGGAAAAGAATGTCTAAATTTGAGCTTTTAAGACGAAAGTCGGAGTACAGGTCATTTATTGGGTAGGATTCCAGGAAGTAGAGGGGGTGCAGGCAGGAAGATGGGAGCCAACACGGGATATCAGTGGGTCTTCCTGAAATCAGTGCAGGGTGGAAGTCACGTGACTTACTCTAACCAATGAACATTCACAATGCTGTTTCCAGGTGAAATCATTTAACTGCAGGAGCCAGACTCCCCAACCCCATCCCTTCTTCTGTCATCCAGAGATGGAGGTGTTGCTAGCTGGCAGTGTCCCCATTGGCTTGGATTCCTGCATGACCACACGGAGAAGCACTGCACATGCAGTGTGAGTGAGAGGTAAGCCTTTGCTGTGTTACACCACCAAGATGCAGGGGCTATTTGTTATGGTGGCCTGCCTTGACTGATACACAGAAGGGAAAGGCTTGGCTTTTCCAATCCACATGTGACCATTAACTTTGAGATGTTGATTTCATTGGATTAAGAAACACCAAGATTAGTAAAGCACACTCCTGGGTGTGTCTGAGTGGGTCACGGAGATGTGGTCTTGGGAACTATATCTGGCCCCTGCCCCTCTCTTTCTGGCATTGTCCCCCTGCTCTGCTTCCCAGCTTCCATGAACTGAGTAGCAGCGCTTCTCCACAGCCTTCACCATGATGCTCCTGCCCTGGAGCCTGCTGACCGTGGACCGAAATTGTGAGCAAATTAAAACTCTCCTCCTTCAGGTTGTGGGTACTGGATATTGTGACTCTGTGATAGGAAAGCTGGTTGATGCTTGCCTCATCTTCCTGCTCACGTTAATAGAATGGGCCCAGAGTTCTCAGAAGCAGGGCAGCTGGCTCTGAGGTTTTCCCCAAGAAGCACTCCATTAGTGAGCCTCACTGTGACCAACCTGGTCTTGGTTCTTCTGGGGACCTTTGTGTCACTTCTCCCGCCTGTGATCCTTTTCCCAGCCTCCACCCTGGTTGTTGTCATCTGACATCTGCAGATGACAACAGATTCTGGCTATGGGCTTCCTCCCCGAGACCCTGCCATGTCGGGTGAGTGAGGAGTACTCCCAGCTGCCAGCATAGTGTTCCTGCATTCCTGCAGCTAGGGGCAATTCTGGGCAATTAGCAGGCACTAGGAGCTGTTTCTGCTCGGTGACCAGGTTCCCAGATCCTCACCCCTCCGCTGGAATCTTCCCAAGCCTCCACCTTTTCAGGAAATCCTGGCACAAGCAGCCACGCTGTTTGCAACAATTGTATCACCAATCTCCCTGGGCCCCTTGTACCTGTAGCTGTTGTGTTGTGTTCAAGATTCTTGTCCAGTGGGGTGCAAAATGTCACATATGCATTTAGTTCTCCATTAACAACTTTGCCAAACGTACCCACCCCATGGTAAATAGGAAGAGCTGCCTAACTCTTTCCTTACACTGTCTGGCATAGGCATGTCGATGGTACACATGTATTGTAGCATTCTTTCGTATTTATAGTTAGGACAGCTTATTATTTGTGTTGAAAGCTTGTATTAGCTTGTAGTTGAAAACTTATATGTACCTACTTTACCTCAAGAGGGTAATGGGGCTGTTAACTGTTATAAGAAAGGAGCCATCTCTGATGGTCATGAGAACCATCAGCTCCATGGTCTCAGAGGCACCTTCTTGTCCTGACTCCTTTGCAGCTAAGGACTAAATTGTATTTGCCCTGAACTCAGGAATCTGTCTGTTCCCTCATTATTCGCAAAAGAAGAGGAGGCTGAGGAACACTTGCACAGACCCCTCTTGGTTCTGTGCCCTCTCTATAAGTTTGCTTGGGTCAGTACTCACAAGCCATGAGAGACAGTTTAGCCTTATTGTCTCTAGGTCCCAGATAAGGAAGTAGGACAGAGAGGTTCTACAGTTCTCCCAAAGGCACACAGCAAGTGGTAATGCCTAGGAGGGCTCTGCTTAGTCTTACTGCCCCAATCCCTTGACCATACTGTCTCTAACCACTGAGCAACACTGTCTCTCAATTAAACCGTGACTAAACTTCATCCGGCTATAATTGAAAGATACACACTCTTGCTTCTTGGTCACTCTCAGACTCTGGCCCTGTAGGAGACAAAGCCTGTACCTACCTTGGATCTAAGAGCAAGTTTTTGGAGTTTTTGGAGTCCTAGCTCTGTCTCCCCTGGCTGTGTGACTTTAGCAGTTGACTTGCCCTCTCTGAGTCTCCTAGAGGCCTGCAGGACTGAATGGGATGAAGCATGGTGTACTTTCCGAGAACAGATGGTTATTATGGCCTTCAGGCTTTGGTCAGAGTGACCTGGACACCAGTGACACCTGAACTGCCGTGGATCTGGGGTACAGCTGGCCTCTAGCTCTGGAATCAGTGCAGCTCCAAGCCCAGGGCCCATGTGTGGTCTGAGGAAGGGAGGCCTGCTGGCACACCTTGCACACAGCCTCCGCTCTCCGGAAGCCTGTCTTGGGTCACCTAGGTGTCTTGGTGTTGCCTGGTGCTAGGGGTACATAGTAGGTGCTCAAGAAACACCACCATGGCTGGCACCAGGAGCAAGAGCATCACTTGGGCTGGCCACTCTCTCAACAGCCCACAAACAAGGAAAAAGGAGCTCTGGAGCCAGCCCCGAGTGTGGCAAAAGCCATGGCATTGAGGCAATGAACATCCGTCCTCTGGGCCTCAGTTTCCCTCTTGCACAGCAGAATCATTACCACTTGTCTGTGCTCTTGACTCTGCAGCAGCTCTGGTACCAACTATCATTATTACTGTTGCTGTGGCAACTACTATTTCTGCTGTTGCCTTTCTTTCCACTCTGTTTCCAGGGGCTCACTGCCCCCGGCGGTGTGTCAGAGTGGGCTCCGGCTCGAGTGTCCAGCAGCTGGTACTCAGGCAGCGGTCTCAGCCCTACTTCTGCTTATCCGTGTGGCCCTGGGTAGGGCCTCTGCCTCTCCAAGCCTCAGTGTGCTCATCTGTTCACCGGACTGAGCTGGGCCTCCCTCCTGATGGATTCGGTGGGATTTGGTGCAGTGGGGTTTGAAGAGCCCCGGGTCCAGGGAGACATGAGACAGAGGAAGGGGACAGAGAGGGGCTGCGTCCTCACACAGAGGAGGGCAGGCCCTGCCCTGGCCCAAGTTCTGATTCCTTTTGAAAACATGCAGGCTGGAATAACTAAAAACTGCCACATTCTTTCCAGTGCTGCCCCCCAGTCTCCCACATACCAGCTGCCTGAGCAGGGGTGGGGGGCGGGGGACTGCAGGTAGCTGAGTGACAGGGAACAGAAGCAGGCGGGATGGAGGAGGGCGGGCGGGGCTGATCCCCGTGTGCCTGCGGAAATCAGCTGTCCCCACTGTCAGACAGGACACCTCTCTTCCTCCCACTCTGAGGCAGAAGGGACCCTCTAAGCCTGGCGTTGCCACGGCGACCCACTGCATCTCCCCAGCCTGACAAGGCTGCAAAGGCTCAGAGCAGCCGTCAGAGGTGGGAGAAGGGGTGGGGATGACCCCCAGCCAAGGCCACAGAAGACCTCTGGGCCCGGGGACAGAAGGGTCACCGCCACGGCTCAGCCGGCCCTCTGCACGCCTCCCAGCCGGCCTCCTGGAGCCCCTTCTTGGCCCTGCAGAGAAAAGTCAGAGTCCACTGTAGTCTCAAAGCCCTGAACGGCCTGGCTCTGCTCCCACCCACCCCCTTTCTCCCTTCTCTTGCTGACTCCATTCTGGACCAACCGCCCTCCTTGCCAGCTCCCCATCGCCCAGGTACATTCCTGCCTCAGCCTGCCTGTAACACTGGTATGTCCATTCATATCTCAGCCCCAAGGTCGCTTCTTCGGGGCAGCGTTCCCTGCCCCCACGACTTCCACCTCGGCACCCCAACTGCTTATTCTCCGTGGGACTCACCACCCGCCTTTATACTCAGAACCCATTTGTTCACATATTTTTTGTCTTCCGTAAAAAGCGAGACTTTGACTTCACGCTGTGCCCCCAGATCTTGAACAAAGCATAGCTGTTGTGGCATAAATTAATGACAGTAGTAATGACAGTCAGGAGAGACTGAGGGAGAAATGGTGGATGGACAGGTGAGTGGGAGAAAGGAAGGGTGGATGAAAGGACAGCTGAATGAATGAATAAAAGCGTGGATGGACTGACAGAAATGGACTGAAGAAGAGCTGATGGATGAATGGATGGAAGGATGGATAGAAAGGCGGTGGATAGAAGTAGGGATGGATAAACCAATGGGAAGAAGACCACTAAAGACGGAGGGAAGGCAGAGTGTCTGGGTGGGTGCAGGGAGGGATACACGGAGAGATGTGTGGTGAGGCTATGGGTGGCTGAGTGGAGGAATGGACACGTGAGTGGCCGGCTGGATGATGGGTGGAGGGGGTTCGCTGGGTGAGGGGGATGGAAGGTGACTCCAGACTGGCAGGCGAACAGACCAGGCAGCGACGCAGTGGTCCCGGCTGATTGGCTTAGAGACTGAGTGGGGCCCCAGGCCCTGAGCCGGCCTCCTCCAGCCCTGTGCCTCCCCCAGCCTGGCCCCAGGAAGACACGGGGAGGACTGTGGCAGATGGGGATCGACCCCAGGCTTTATTAGGCAGGCCCGGGGAAGGGACAGAGCCGCCCTGGCCGCAGCCCCGAGGCCCCAGAGGCCCTGGCGTCTTCAGCTGCTGAGGAAGCAGCCCCTCTTGTGCCACTTCTGGTCGCGGACGCGGCGCACGGACTGCAGCTGCGGCTGCCCGGCGGCCCACTCGTTCCAGTGCCGGTACTCGCCGCGCTCGAAGGCGAACTGGCGCCCGCGGTAGCCGGGGAACTCGTAGCCGACCCACCTGCGGGCCAGGGGGCGCGGTGAGAGGCGGCCACCAGCGCCACCTGCGACCACGCCGCGCCCTGCCGCCCTCCGCTCGCCCTGGGTCTCTAACCTCAGGCCCCCGCGCTCACCCCGCCTCCCACCCTGCTTTCCCGAACCTGCCCTGTCTCTGAGCCTTCGCACGCGCTGTTCCCTCTGCCGGAATACGGAGTGTCTGTGTGTGTGTCTGTCTCTGTCTCGCTCTGTGTCTCTCCCTCGTACTGGGGTTGAACTCAGGGACTTCCGGCTGAGCTACATCCCCAGCTCTCTATTTACACTTTTAATTTCGAGACAGGCTCTCACTAACTTCCCCAGGCTAGTTCTGAACTAGCGGTCCTCCTGCCTCAGCCTCCCAGAGTGCAGGTGTACAGTGTGCAAATCCTTTTCACCTCACTTTGTTAGTTTTAAAGCCCTTCCGGACCCTCTCAGGCTGAGGGAAGTACCTGCCAGGGCTCCCACTGCATGCCCTGTGCAATCCTGATCACAATCCAGTGTGAATACCTGTTTCCTCATCTGTCTCCCTGTCAGACTGAAACTCTTGAGGGCAGGGGCTGTGTCCTTCTTATTGTCCCTTGGAATTCCCACAGTGGGCACAGAGTAGGTGCTCAGTAAAAAGTCATTAAGTCATAAGAGAGGGAAGGGACCTTTAGACCCTGCTCCGAAACACAGGCCCACAAGAGAGAAGTAACCGCCAACCAAGGGAATGGCCCTAGGGTTGCATTAACAGTGATATTAAGCCTGGAAGGAGGGAGGTGATGTCTGCTCTCCTGTGTACTACTCCAGTCACAACCAGACAGCTATACACATCCCAGATCCCTTGGTAAGAAGGACAAGGCTTATGAATGGGAAGAATCTCCGAGAACCAGTTCTAGGGCCTGGGAAAATTCAGAAGAGGTGTAAATACTTAGATGGGGGGACAGGTGAACAGATTTCACCTGATAAAACTTTTTTTTTTTTGGTCAGGGAAGGGTGCTAATAAGGATTGAACCCAGGGCCTTTGCCCTGAGCTACATCCCCCAGACCTTTTCATTTTTTATTTTGAGTCAGAGTCTCACTAAATTGTCCAGGCTGGGCTGGAATTTGTAATCCTTCTGCCTCAGCCTCCTACAGTGCTGGGATTACAGGTGTGCACCACCACACCAGGTTTAAAAGCTAAAAGTTCTTGGAGTCAAGGCTACCTAGAACTCCCAAAACTGTGCGAGGCAGTCAACTGGGCAGCTGCCTCATGGGGGATGCCTGGCTGCATCTGCCAGGCCCCAGGCATCATCTAAATCATTAGATAAGAAACAGGAGCTGAGACTCTCTTTGCAAGGGTGGCTTGCCCTGTGGGGGGTGGGGCGGGGCCAGAAGGGCGTGGTCAGTATGGGTGGGGCCAGGAGGGTGTGGTCAGTATGGGTGGGGCCAGAAGGGCATTGTCAACAGGGGCAGACCAGGAGGGCGTGGTCAATGTGGGCGGGGCCTGGAAGGAGGCTCTCTTACGTCCCGTTGATGGCGCGGACGCTGGCCACGCGGTCCTGGAAGCCGTGAGCCCACAGGCTGGGCACGTCGTCGTCCACGATCTCCATCTTGCGGCCGGTGAAGGAGGGGCTCTCAAACAGGTGCAGCTTGTGGTCTGGGCCGTCCTGAGGGCGAGGGGGCGGTGAGTGCGCACGCATCAGCAAGTCACCCAAACCTTGGCAGTGGGGAGGAACTTAGGGCCAGTCACGTTGGGAAGCTTATGGCCACAGGGTATGAAGCCGAAAGGGACCTAACAGATCTCGTGCAACCCAACCTATAACAGACTAGAAAACAGGCCCAGAAGGTGTGGCAAGAGATAAAAAGTCTTAATAAAGACAGATGCCAGGGCACATGCCTCTAATCCTGGTACTCTGGGGGGCTGAGGCAGAAAAATCTCAAGTTCAAGCCCAGTGTGGCCAACTTAGTGACTTAGTGGGAAGTAGCTCAGTGCGAATGAAGTGGGCGAGTGACATTTTAAATGCTACAGTGGACTGTGTCCCTTTCAAGTGTTAGAGAAACTCAAGGGAAGAAGGGGAACTATTTCGAGGTTCCTTTGTGAAGTTAATTTACCTGGCTGCTTTCCTACGACCCCAGTGCAGATCTGAGACCAGACTGTGCAGTTGCTAATTTAACAGGGTTACGAAGGGAAGTCCCAGGGTCACCTGGGCTGATTCAAGATGGGAACCCTGGTGTCCACACCCCCATTTGATGTCCATTCAGTAGCTGACTTCTTGCACCACGTGATCATTCAGGACAGAGATGTGGGGGCCCTTCTGGGGCCAGGCCCACCTGGGTGCTTGGGAACCAGCTCCACACGTCCCACCCCTCCAGGGCTCCTGGAAGTGGGCAGGACCTCTACTCACAACTTGGAGAGGCCGGAGGGACAGAAGGCTGTCACTGTGGCGGCTGCTGGACCAGGCATCCCAGCGTGGGTAATCCCCCTTCTCCAGGACAAACTGCTCGCCATGGAAGGCCCTGCGCTCGAATGCCAGCCACCTGGGGGAGGAAGGGCTGAGTCACCATATGGCAGCCTGGGAACCCAGATCAAGGGAGGGCAGGCCCCAAGAGATACCGACTTCCACCTGGTACCCTCCCTGTCCCCAACCCTACCTGCTTCGGAGGAGCTACAGGCACCTACTGGGCACATAGGGGACCCTGGGCCAGAAAAACATCCAAGCAGATGTCACTAAGGACGGATTTGGTGTCCAGCCTCTGTGCAGAATGTTCCGAAAGATCCCAGCAATACCAGACGTGAACTCATGACTTAGGTGACCCCTCCCCAGCATGCAGTTTGCCTTCACAAACTGGCCCTCTGACACAGTGCCACCATCACCCCCACTGGACAGGTGAAAAGAGGCCCAGGGAGCACACAGCTTGCCCAAGATGGGGCCACCGCCCGCACTCCCCATCTGCTGACAGGGATGTGGAGCCAGGCAGGAATCCCTGTTTGCCTGTGGTACACTTAGGCCTCGGTTTCCTCATCTGTGAAAGGAGATAAGAATGGCACCTTTCTCACAGGATGAAGACTCATGATACAATTCATATTAAATTCCAGATGTTACTACTGCTGTGGGAGGCTGAGGCTGGAAGATTCCAAGTTTGCCCTCAGCTTGGGCATTGTAAAACTTGTTTCAAAATTTTAAAAAATTAAAAAAGGACTGGGATGTAGCTCATTTATAATTTTTCAAAATTAAAAATATGAAATTCCATTTATATGTATGTTAATTGACTATTCAGGGAGGTGCTGGGCTGTCTTACTCTGCCCTCTCTCGCCAGTACTTTGCCAATTATCAAGAGCTATCAAGAAGGATGCTAGGAATTATAATTCCATTCTCTTATTAGCAGATGGGTAAACTGAGGCCGGAGAAGGGAGGAGTTACCTAAGGCTCCATCGCAAATTCTGAGTTGGAAGCAGGATCTCCTCCCCCCAGTCCCGCAAGGCTCAGGCTGCGCGGGGCTGCGTGGCCTGCCTGGTACTCACGGGCCGGACTCCACTTGGACGGAGCCCACCTTCTCCAGCAGCCCGTCAGTCAAGTTGGGACACTCGGCCGAGAGCTCGCACCGCTTGCCCTGGAAGTTCTCCAGCTCGTACACGGTGACCTGGAGGAGCAGCGTTCTGAACACCCTAGCCCGCTAGCTCCCAGCTGCAGTCCCCCCCCCC
>PVJX010002449.1:0-82100 GCA_004027295.1 Dolichotis patagonum | reverse complement strand
TGAATCCCCAGTACCAAAAAGGAAAAAAACCTGCCTCCCCTTTCTCCTCTGGCTCCTCCAAAGGGCCCTAGAGGCAGCCAGCCTGTCCTGAGCTCTCCCACTGTGTCTGGGGCCCTGGAGTGTAGGCTATTGAGGAACAGAGCAGATGAGACTCCCTGCTTAGGCAGGGCAGGATGGAGGAGCGTGAAACTGGTCTCTTGACACCTTCCTTCCTGCCTCTGGCTGTGCTGGGGCTGTAGACAGGACACAAAAGAGAAGATGCCGGGAGGTGCTGAGGCAGTCTCTTGGCTGCTCCTTTTGGAGAGAGGCTGCCTCTGAGGCCAGGCACAGCTCTGGGCTTGGAGCCCCAAGAACCCACTTTGTCCAGTACCTTGTAGCCACCCCCAAGGCCTCCATGGCTCTTGCCAGCTGCAGCCTGCTCTGGTGCTCCGTGCTGTTCTGCCATCTCTCGGGAATACTCTGGCTTCAAACCAAAGAAAAATGGGTCACCAGGTCCATCCTGGCAGGCCCAGGTGTTGATGTTATGGGAACAGAGGAAGAACTAAGAACCTTACTGTCTATCGGATATAATCATGACTCATGAACTGCAATGATCATTTAGTCATTCAACAACCACCCACTCAACACCTACCATGGGTCATGTAGACTGTGACAGTCAGGGGGATCAGGAGACCCATTTTACAGAAGGAGCTGAGGCCCAGCGAAGTAAAGCCACTTCTCTGAGGCACACAGTGAGGAAGAGGCCAAGCCCATGCTCTTTCCCCCATGCCCAGCTGTTCCCCCCAAAATGGAGTCTTGGAGCTTTCTGCAGACATACACCCCTGGACCCAGGCCAGAGTCTGGCTATGGGGGTTTCTTCCTGGGCACCTCTCCTACCTCCACTTCAAGCAGGACTCTCCCAAATGTTGCCTGCATGGGCACATGGATGTGTGCAATTGTGTGGACGCACACAGTGGTACACAAGGTTCCCATGTCATCACCCCACAGTCCCCTGTCCCTGGCTTCCTGCACACCTGGCACACAGCCACGGGGCCCATGTGCTGTGCACATGGGGGTTTGGCATGCACAGCTGCAGCCGCTGGTCAGGTGTGGCCAGCCTCAGCCTAAACCTGCACTGGTCCCGTGGGTGGGGACTCCCAAGGGACTCAGCAGGTCTTGAGTTTTCCCTCTTCCTGCCTCGGAACTGCTCAGCCTTGAGGCTGCGACCCTAACCACCCTCTCTAACACAGACAGTGCAGCCCCTCCCCCCCATGGGTCTGGTGGCAGACATGTGCCCTGTCACTTGGTCCCACCCTCAGGATCCCCAGCAGCCATGTGCCCCCAGGAGGTCACCAAGCTCCTCCTGTCAGGGTGGCCCCGCCCCCAGCCCGTCCATCTCCTGAGGAACCTGTGCTGCAGCCTCTGGACAGAACAGACAGGAGCCGGAAGGAAGGACCTCTGCACACGCGGCCTCTCCTGGTGACTGTCCTTTTTATGGGCCGGTTCTGACAGCCCAGCACATCCTGGCCTGCTGAGGCAGCGCCCTGTCCCCCTGATTGTGTCCGGGCCACTTCACTCCAATAGCAGCCGCCGGAGGCCCCCGCCTGTCTCCTCGGCCTGGCCTCTGATGACTTCGCAGGCAGATGGCCCTCCATCCTCCATGGGAGGCCATGGCACTGGGCAGGGGCAGGGGACATACAAACCTGCAGTGGTCCCTTTGCCCTTCCTTGGCCTTTTAGTGCCACCATTTTCCTGTTGGGGCCCACGGCACCCTTGCAAAGGCTGCAGTTCTTAACGGAATCCTTCAAGTTGGCTTAAATTTTCAGTCCAGCTGCTGGGAACAGATCTGGGAAGTTTAGCTTTTCCAGATGGACGGCATCCTTGATACTGTCTTTTGAAGACCTACTCCGTGCGAGGTCTGTACCAGTTTTAAGCATGTTTAATCCTCACCCAGCCATCTCTAGGGGAGGGACTGTAATAACCTTCATTTTACGGAGAAACTGTGTTCAGAGATGTTAAGTCACCCAGCCAGGGTCACACAGCTGAGGAGAGGACAGGCTGGCCTTTCCCAGGCCTGGGTATTTAGCCTCAGTAGCAATACAGGTGATCATGATGGTCAGCTTATTTATGGCCAGTAGTAGACACTAAAGGCAGGCATTTTAAGTATCTGAGGAAAGTATAGTTTTCTCTGATAGGTATTGAATGAATGATTACTGAATGAATAAAAGGATGAGGGAGCCCAGGAGTAATTTGAAAAGGACAGTTTCTCATGTTGTTACTTGCTGTGGGTGAAACCCTCCACTCAGCCTAAACCCCTGGGATGGGAGGTGGGTGACAGCTGCACTCTGGAGTTGGATGGATCCTGTGACCCAACCTCAGCTACTGAAGGACTGGCAGCTGCACTCCCATCCTGCCCCCCGCTGGAGCCCGTGAGCATCACGGGAGCAGAGCCAGGCTGGCCTCCATCTTGTAACTTGGGATACAGTCATCACAGCCAGGCACATGGGGAGGGCGGCAGGGTGGGGACAGAGTGGCTGTCTCCCACTGTGTTCTTTCAGGTCCTGAGGGCCTGCACAACCTCAGTACTTTTGTGTGTTTCAACCTGGTGACTGAGAGATGTCTTGACCTCAGCACAGCTGGCATCGGGGGCCAGATCCCACTTTGTGGGGGGCAGGCGTGGAGCAGCATCCCTCGGCCTTTCCTCACCAGACGCCTGTAGCATCTTCTCCCCCATGATCACCTCTGGAGGGCACAGTCCACCAGGCTGAGAACCCCTGCCCTAGATCTTCACCCCCTCCTCCAACTCACCCCTCACTTGACAGCAAAGACAACTGAGATGCCCCCCAGCCAGGAGGTGGCAAAATGAGGGTTCAGCCCCTTGTTCTGAGCCTGCCATGTCTCCATGGCCTCCTGACGTGGACGACCCCAGCTTCCTCCACTGCAGACTCACAGCTCAGCACCAGGGAGGGACTGATTCAGCGGCAGGCGAGGCCACTGGGCCCCCCGCCCCTGAGCCCCCATTCATTCACACAGATGCGCCGATTTTCCAATGCAACTTGCGTCAAAGCTTTATTTGCTGTTTTCAGAGCCTGAATGCAACGTCTCTGTACATGCAAAGGTCATCTCGTTTCACTGCAGCGGACTGGTTTCCAGCTGCTCTTCTGTGCATAAGAAACCTCTTTACATTACAAAATATAAAAGCACTTGTAGACACCCAATACTCTGTGAGGTCCAGGGAGCCCTCCCCGCTTTTGTTTTTACATTAAAAATATAGGTTTTTCTAATTCTCAGTCACATGGTTAGATTCTTTCCAGCAGCAGATAAAGTGCCTCTCGTCTGCTTTCCGTTCACAAGTCCTGGAGCTTGTGAATTCATAAGGCAACTGCAAGAACACTGCAGGGAGGAAGCTTAGCTTTTTCTCCCCACCACACAACTCGAGTTCTTGTCCTGTCATGACTCAAGTATCTGAGGACGGGCCTGGAAGAACAGTGGGGAAAATATATACTGTATTTCTACAGACTGTAGTTTCGCCCCCACCCCCACCCCAGCTTGCAAAACACACGGGAATCATAGCCATCTGGGACGCACGTGACTTCCAGGGTATCTGTGTGACTTAGGAAACAACACAGTACCAAATATCTTCCACGCTGCACTGCGTTACTTTTGTGAGCCCCAAATGTTACAGGATCTATAAGGCAATGTGGGATGGGATCATCATTTAAAGGTTCAAATCTTTCTTTAGATTGTGGCGTAATTTTCAGCTGGCATGATGCCACCAGGGATTGTCACAGAGCAGCTAGTCCGAGTTACATTAGGAGGTGTCATGGCCCAGGTGAGAGGCAACTATTTATGGATGTTGCAGGGGTGGGCAAAAAGGCAGGATGGGAGGTGGGGATTTGAAGGGTTCACCTGCCAGAAATCCTAGGCTGCTTTTCCAGAGCAGAGAGCTGGCTTTCTGCCCCTCTTCCTGCAGGAGCCAAAAAAACAAAAGAAGGAAAAGTCCAGAGAGAGAAGGGGACCTGGGCTGAACCAGGGTGCTCATCCTGCTGGCATGCACTCGGGCTTCCCGAGCCGTGGCTCCACGGGAGTGGTTCTTGGCACCTTCTCAGCACACAGCCAGGGTCCCCTGCTCAGTATGGGACTCAGCCCAAGGTGGGCCCTCTCTGAGGTGAGGGCTAGGTCCTGCCAGAGTGGCTCTTTCTACCCCAACACTGTCCTTTACCCCATGGGCTCACAGTGCTATGGCACCTTGGCCTCCAGGTTCCCACACCCAGAGAGGGGTAGGGGGTTCCCGGGCTGTAGAACCCCTCTGTCACTTTAAAGACTGCTGCGGTTTAAACCTCCCAGTTGTGGGGTTAGGGGCTTTCGCTCTGCAGCCATGCCTCATTCCGGGGGCCAATCTGGGTGCATGAAGTAAAAACAAACTGCAAAGCTGTGAATGACGGGGTGGTTATCAACCCGATGGACGTGGCTGCAGTTTTGTTTAGGCAAATCACGTTCAAGATTTTCCCAAGTCCTTTCTCAGCCTGGAAGGCTCAGGACCTTAGGTCGATGCCTGTTTCCGTTCTTATTCCTTAGCACTTTCCTAAAGTCAGCCGCGCTTCTGGGGAGGTGGAGGAAGACAAATTTGTTTGGAGTTGTATGATCTGTAAGATGCTGTCATCCGATTGCCCTTTCCCTGATCCCAGACAACCTGACGTGGTCTGGTCAGTTTCACGGTCAGCCCCAAGGTTCTCAATTCAGTGAGGCCTCACTGTCACCAGCATTTCTCTGGTGGAGCTGAGTAATTCTCTAAGACATTAATTTTTGAGGCTTCGCCATGTGTTATTAGGCGAGGGACCATGAAGGCAAAGACCCACTGGAAGGAAAAGAGATATACAAATTTAGCAAAAGGCCAGTCAAAATGCCGATGGAACATGGCGAGGAGAAGATTGCACCTACAGAGGAATCTACATAAAACTCATCTGAGAAGAGATAGAGCTGCTGCGTGGGGCAGGCGACTCAACTGCATACAGGTGACTAAGGCATCTGAAGTTAGTTTGAAAAGACAGATTTCCAGAGGGGGCTTTGGGAAAACTTTGGAAGCTAGTGGGCAACCCACTGCTTAGCTCCAAAGAGCTACCTGGTTTAGGGAAGATGAAATGCACAACCCATTGGCCCAGCTTCCTATCAAGAACACTGGTCACTTCTCAGTGCACTGCACAGATCACACACAGAACTCCAAGGTCATGAGGAACCTGCGCTAGGAGGTGACTGTGACTGCCAGCTCTGCGCTGCTGGAGATGAGACGAGGCTCTTCTGGGCTTGCTCTGGCTAGGGTCGAGTCAGTGGGTATGTCTGTAGCAAGGTGGACTTAGATAGATGTATTGCTAGTCAAGGTGTGAGACATTGGGCCAAAGATCCCCAGGCCAGCCTCATTTGGGAGTGGTTTCTCTCCTGTCAGTTTGACTTGGGCTCAAATCTGACTCATTTACAGTTAAGCATTATGTATGCTCCTATCCGTACCCACAGGTACCAAGGGACCCTTTCCACTTGGCAGAAAGAAAGACAGGAGCCAAGAGATGAAGTCAGGGTCAGAACATGCAGGAGGTTCTTTGACTTAGCCACCACATCAAGATTGTTGCAAAACATGAAATGGACCTTCCAAAAAAAAAAAAAAAAAATCAACCAAAGCAGTACTGGAAGGATGAATCCTCAAATAGCTACAGAGAACAGACTGACTACTATACCTCAGGGATGAGAATACAAACTGTCATTGAGCAAGGCCAAACTGCCAAACACAGACACAGGCCCAGCAACCGCCCACCAGTAGGCAAAGCTCAGACCACTCACTGTGGGGGCCACCCTCCACCCCAGCCTGCAGTCGCTGTCCACGGTGCTGAACCGCACCCCTAAGCCAGGCACAGGCATCTGTGTGAACCTGGAGAAATCCTCCGCACCAGCCTCACAACCAAGAGATAAAGCAGACAGTAAAAGCAGATAAGGGAGGGAGATAGGATGGGGAGAGACATAAAGAGTTTTGGAGATACAGCCTGAGAGAAGAAAGGAACATTTTAACACTATTTGCAAATAATGGATTTATCAAGAAAGACGTTTCACCTCTCAGGAATCTACTTCGCTGCCTGGCGGGTGCTATACATGAATCCATCAGGACATTCAGCCCACGGCCCTCTGCAGTCATGGGCAGCCCTGTGAACTGCCCATGCATCTCACCATTGGATGGCTCTCTGACAAGGTTGGCACAAAGTTTACGGCGACTCCAGCATGGCAGGCAGGCAGCCAGGCACCTCTGGGATGTTTGCTGGTGCCTGGTGCTTTGGAAATGGAGGGGGATGGCGTTGAGGATTTGCAGAATAAAAGGGCAGAGCAGAAGGTGTCTGGAGTCCCCAAAGGCCTGGCGATTCTCAGGAATCAGTTTATAGAAAAAGAAAGAGGCAGGAGGAGTCTTAAACTTTGTCACCAAGCAGCCAGCACTCCTTGGACGTCCTTGGCCTGGAGTTCCCTCCTACAGAAAGGTTTTGACTAGTTCCAACATGTGAACAAAAACAAAACAAAAACTAAAAACCAACAACAACAACAAAAACATGTGGTCAGGTGGAACTGGAGAGGGGGGTCAAGGTGAGAGAAAACAAAAAGAGAAAAAGGACCCTTCCCTCAAGCATATGTTCTGAGGCTGACTTAGAAAGGCTCCTCTATTCCAGCAACCCAGGCTTTGTTCAAAACAGACTGGAGAAGAAGATGCCCAGGGCGGGTCTGGTGTTTGACAAAGGTACCCATCTGAGCTGCACTCATGACCCCTTGAGGTCAGAGGACAAAGGCCACCCCATGGAAATCAGGGCTGAAACAGGAAAGAAAGATGGAGAATATATACAGGGTGACAGCTACATGTTGTAAAAAGCTTGGATAGAGATAAGATAACCTGAGGTTGGATACTTCAAAACAATCTAGTCACACACCTGTCCTTTAATGTAAAAACATATATACATAATCAAGTTTCAAAGAAAATTGGTTAAGTTATTGCTTTATCACCTTCTAAAGCAAACAAAAAGGAAGTCAGCTATACACATGGCCCAGTTAGAAGGAGAAATACACTTAAAAGAACCAGGAGGGTATGTTTAATAATTGGAGATACAGATTCCTCATGAAGAAAAAGGAATCTGTCAAAGCAATCAAAACTCCCAACCCCATGGTCATGCCTTGGACCAAGATGACAGCAGCAAGTGATGGTTTGAACTTTCTTAGAAATGTCCTTTCCTGGGGAAAAGACTCAGCCAAGAGTCAGTCTCCCAATTCAGATGTTTTTCAAGATCGAGGCGGAGAATCCAGCCTTGCACTGATGTTCCTAGAAGGTGTGGAAAGAGGGTAGAAATGCAAACTCTAATGTAAAAAGCAAAACTTCCAGCAGAGGCATTTCTGGGCAGCCTGGCTTCTTCCCTAGCCAGAAGTGCTGTCTTGGAGCAGAGCAGGTCCTCTCAGAGGGGCGGCCTTCCTGTGGGATCTGGGCTCTGGAGAGGAGTCTCTGTCCCCAGGGGGGCCCAGGCACGTGAGCACGGTGAGGGAGGGAGGGCAGCAGCTTGGCCTCTCTGTGGCTCATGACGGTCTAATGGTTAAGGCTTCTGTTAATTAGTGTGGTGCTGTCCCCAGCCTAGAGAAGAAGGAAAAGTGCTAGTGTCAGCAGTGGGAACATTTGGCCCCACCTGGCTCCCTCACCAGCCCCTCCAACCTTCTACAGGGCCCGGAGGTGCAGTCCAGCAACGGAGTACACATCTAGCACGAGCAAGGGCCTGGCTTCCTTCCTCAGCACCACCAAAGACCAAATAAATGAATACACATTTCTGATAGTCGCCAGGGAAGCAGCCTTCATAAGCACAGGCCAGGAAGGACTTTTTGGCAGGTAGGAAAAGGGTGAAATGAGGGTCATGGTGAGCAATCTGGTCCAGTGGACATTTTGGGCCAGTTCTGAGCCTCAATCTCCTCTATATGGATTGCTGATAATAATACTATATATTTCAAAATAAGCAGAAGGGTTTGGAATGCTTTTGTCACAAAGAATTGATAAATGTTTGAGGTGGTAGCTTTGCTAATTATCCTGACTTAATCATTACACCACCTATATGTGTACTGAGACAGCGCCTTGCATTCCGTATGTGTGATTAAAGACCATGTAAACTTTAAAATGAAACACAAAGTTAAACTTTAAAATGAACGGGTTGCTGGAGGCCTCCCCATGAGAGCATGTGTGCCCTACGGAACACAAAATAAACCTAGGTGCTGAGCCCTTAGCCAAGCCCCTCGAGCACTGATTTTCTGGGGAATTTTTAAGTCTTTCTAAGATGAATATACACATATACACTCAAATGTATGTGTCCATCCATATATATGTATTATGCAACATATATTATGTAGCACCCCCATAACCAAGCACATAATATACTATGAGTACGTGTCCAGTCGGGCAAATGGGTGGGGGTGTAGCTCATGGCACAGCAACTGCCTAACATGGACAAGGCCTTGAACCTCATCTTTTGTATAGCATAAATAAACATAGTTAAGCAAATAAGTGAATGCAAGTAGTGATCAAAATATAGAGTGAACGTTTGAATGTTTAATTTTATTAAAGTAAAAGACACGTTGCCATTACTCCTCAGAATCCTCCCCTTTGCTTCTAACACACTTAGCCCACCATTCTTGCCATTTGCCGAAGCAGTTCTGAAAGTCCTATTTCACGAGTGTCTTCATGAGTTGTGATAAAGAACACAGTAAATGCTGCTGTTGAGAAAGGCCGTCCAACAGCAGGTCAGGTTCATAGAACCCTCCAGTGTGTCCTCATCTACCTCATTCACTGGATCTGGCACAACATGACTGCTGGCTCTTCCCCAAAATCAAAATAATCACAAAAGGTAAACACTTTGAATCAATTCAAGACACTGAGGCAGCCACAACGGTGCAACTAAAGACACTCATGACAGAGGACTTCTGGAAGCACTTCAGAAAGTGGCGAGAAGAGTGGGATAAGTGAAGGGAGGGGGAGCCCTTGGGGGTGTGTCTTTTACTGTGATAAATTTTAAAAAATTTAAACACTCTGGGGCGGAGGATTTAGTTCCATGGCATAAGTTCCTGCCTGGCAAGCGCCAGGTTGTGAGTTCGGTCCCCAGTACCAAAATAAATAAATAAATAAGTAAATAAATAAACAAATGGACCTCAAAATTTAAACAATCACCATATTTCATAGTCCCACCTCATAAATCAATACATAAAGTGGTACAAACAGCATCTAGAGCATTGTCTCCATTCAGGTGAGGTTTTGCCACTGAAAGAGCAATAAACAAAAAAAGTGCTGTTTTCAGAGCATTTGGGACTTTAGGACATGGGTCACTTCTGCCAATGAAATCAAGGCTGACTTGGCCTTGTCGCCATGTGCTCCTAAACTGAGGATATACACACAGGCTGCACACAGTTTGGTACTTCCGCTGTGTTCTCAGTGAACTCTGAGCACGCCTCGACGGTAAGGGCACTGGCAACTCATTTTGTGTACAGAAATTAAAGTTCCCAATGGCCAGTCCTCTGAGATCTGGACCAGGGTGTATACAATTGATTTTTTTTAAAAAATAAGGCCAGTCTTCTCTGTCTGTGTGTTGCCTATCTGTGGATTCAACTGACTCAGATTGAAAATATTTTGGGGAAAAACAGTACATGTATATTGAAGATATATCAGATTCTTATCTTCTTCTTCTTCTCTAAATAACACAATATAATGACAGTTTACACTGCACTAGGTATCATCATTACCCTAGCAGGGATCTAAACTGTCTGGGAGGACGCATGTAGGCTTTACACCAAGACTTCACCATTTTGCATGATGGACTTGAGCATCCCTGGATTTGGGTGTCTTTCTGGAACCACTCCCATGTGGATACTGCGGGATGACTGTATGCATTTTTAAAAATTAAGTATAATTAGTTTTACATGAATACATCCCTCGTATGGAAATTAGAAACAGGTCAGATTAAGCTAACCATTGATAGATAGCCCATCCTTTCATTTCACAAAAGAGGTCTCAGATGCAGTGGAAAGGGCTGGCCCAGTGCACAAGATGAAGTCCTGGGCATCTGTCCCACGGCCAGGCCCTTTTTGCTCACTCCAGGCTGCCCAGTTCAGCTCCATCGCCATAGGACTAGGTCACCACCACCCCAAACAAAACTGTGCCACCTAGATCTCTCGGCACAGCCCGAGTTCTCCACAGCACCACACCCCAACTCCACACCTCTGCCCCCGCCTGAGCTCTGCTCCCGGGACCTCGGGGCTCTTTCTACCTGTCACGCTTGATTCTCATACAGGCTTTGCCTCTTCTTGGATTTCAGCTCCTTTAGCCACTGGGGAGAAGGCTCTTCTGACCTGAAATCACAAGGCCAGGCAGTCAGTGTGGGTCACACCGTGAGTCCTGTGGGCAGGGCTGCATGGTGCCCAACTCTCCATCCACTGGGCCAGGGCAGGGGCTGGCCAAGCACTCATGGTGGAAAGATGCCACAGTAACACAGTCGATATGCAAGAAGCAGAAATTCATCACAGTGCCCATCAATGGACAGAGATAAATAAGTCCTGGTATATCCATTCTGTGACATAATCTGAAAAAGCTTATCTTACATAAAATTATTTCATACACCCACTTATCAATCATTTGTCCATCCTTTCTATCTCTCTATTCATGTACAAAATCTCTTAATTTTATGTCACTTCAATCAGACCAGTGTACCCAGATATTTGCTCAGACATTATTCTAGCTGTTTTTGTGAAGGGTTCTTTTTTGGGTGAAATTAACACTTAAATCAGTAGACTGAGCAAAACAATAACCTTCATAGTTGGTGGGCTGTATTCAATCAGCTGAAGGCATGACTAGAAAAAGACCGACTTCCTAAGAAGACTGGACTGGACCCTGGGGCTCCAGCCTGCAGGCCTCCTCTTTGGATTTTGGACCTGCTAGCAGCCTCCACAACCACCTGAGACAATTCTTTAAATTCAACCCCTAATACACACACACACACACACACACACACCCGTGACATATTTTCTGAGCTCAGAAGAAGCTCCGGCCCCCAGCCCTGGAGAGCTCAGCAAGTTGCTGACCTGGGTAGGGGCAGCTTAGGGAAAAGGGTCGTGGTTACTTGGGGACACCATGAGCTGTTCCATTCACCAGCCTGGGAATGAAGAAGCAGACAGCCCCTGGGCAGACGAGGTCAGGGGCTCCTCCAGCCACATAGACATGCGGAGCCACCCTGCAGTTCTGGTGTCTCTAGGACGGAGGGGGGGCATGGCAGTTGTCCCTGTCTCTCTGACCCTGTCCCTCTGCTCTGTGCTGCAGTGACACGCACCACCTGTGGCTCCCAGGACACCGGTCTCCAGGTCCCTGTGCACTGCAGCCCCTTCTCAGCATCCCCTCTTGCTGCCCCTCAGTCTAGCTGAAACCTATCTGGCCATCTGACCCAGCAGAAGTACCTCCTTCTCTGTGGGGCTACCTGGAACCCCTCCCATGGGCTTGTGAGGGTGTGATAAGCCCCTCCTCCATCACAGAGTCAGACAGAGGACTAGACAGTAACTACTTCTATTGGGCTACGGATGTCCCTGCAGCTCTCATGGGGAAGCAGCCACAGACATTACTGATGTGAGTGGGTGTGGCTCTGTGCCAGTGAGGCTTTATTGGCAAGTCCAGATGGAGGGCTACAGTCTGTCAATTCTATTCTATCTTGATACTTATATCACAAGCCCAGCATTAAAAATAATTCCTAATTTTATGTGCTGACAGTACTCAACACAAGAATTCCACTCTCTGTGGAGCATATCTATACACCAGGGCCCCAGGCACTGCATACTTCATCCTCACAGCCACCCAGGAGGTCATAACAGTTTGTAAGCCCATTTCACAGATGAGGAAACCAAGGTTCCTAGCTATTCAGTGACTTCGCACAGCTGGACTCCAACCTGGGCTGTGTAACTTTAGTGCCTATGCCCATGACCTCTAGCTCCAGCTGAGAGCCCTGTGGGGGAGAGGCTACACCGAGGTCGTCTCTGCATCGAGCAGGCAAAGCCCAGGCACAGACAGCTGTTCCACAAAGCACTGCTGGTCAGAGCCGCGTTTAGCTCTTTCCACCTGGCTGTACCCTTGGATTGTCCTTCTCAGGTCCCCCTGATTCTCCTGAGACAAAGGTGTTTCCCAGGAGGACAGGAGGAGGTAGCAAGCCTCAGTTTCCTCACTGCCTGCCCCAGATCAGGAATGCCTTGGGTTTCTGTGTGGCGTGTGCATGGGGCAGGGTGTGCACGTGATCCCGGCCTCTTCACTCTCCTCTGGCATGGAATTTAGCTGTCAGGATGTGGGGGGGCCTCCGAACACCAGTGCAGATGCTGCAGGAAAGTCAGCAGAGAGGTGCTTGCCAGCGCTCTGACACCGAGTCTGTCCCCACACCTCTCACCTCTTGTCTTCTGTGCTGGAGGGAAGCACTCGGCTGCCCAGCACCCCAGGCTGGAACACGGACTTGGGGGTCTTGGGCTGGGGGGTCCGGCCAGGGGTCTCACCAGGACTTTCCACCTCTGGCTTCTTGTGCAGTTGAGCCTGGGAGGATGAGAGCCAGAATTAGTGGTCTTGCATCTGGGGAAGGGCTCATTCATCAACAGGGCCAGCTGTGGACGCCCCCGCAAAGCAAGGGCCCCGAGGTGGCTGACCCGGCTGAGGAGCCAGGTTAGGCTGGCGTCCAGGTCAGGACTCTCAAGATCAGCTCCGTATCACTAGGTCCTCACTACTGTGTCCTCCACCTTCCCGAGGACCTGAATGGGGACAGCAGCTCCACCCCCAGTGGAGCCTGCTCTGCCTAGCTTCTCTCTCCTGCCTCTTTAGGAAAGCAATAAATTTCCCCATTGCCCACTAGGTTCCTGTAATAGTTGATGTACTGTGTCCACTTGAGAAGTTTAGAAGGTTAACCAAGCAATTCAGCTAATTCAACCCAGGATGTTGTAATGGTAGATTCATTGTGTCAACTTGGGAAGTTTAGAAGTTTAACTGACTCAGCAGGGGGCCAGCGTCCTCACTTTGTAAACATTCTGAGCCTGTGCAAGAGGAGAGCAAAGAGATGGTGTGAGTGCTATATCCATCCTAGAGAGGGGGAAAAGGTCTCTCTAATTCTCCCAAGACAAAGGTGCTTCCCAAGAGGAAGGGAGGAATAAAAGGGAGGAAAAGAGGGTTGCTCCCTCCTTTTTGCTTTTATTGCTTTTGCTGTCTTCTGCAGCCTTGAATTGTTGTCCTTGTCCCATGTCACTCTACCTTGGAGCCAGCTGACTATGGACTGAAACCTCCACAAACTGTGAGTTAAATAAACCTTTCTTTCCTTAATTTTGGATGTCAGGTATTTTTTTCTCAGCAACGAGAAAAGTAACTAAGACAGTTCCCATGGGTGAGTGGTGGGAAAATGTCACACTTTGGAAGGCACTGAAGATGTATGAGAGGGGCCGCAGGTTAGGGGCTGCAGAAAGACAGAAAATGGAGGTGAAGCAACACGGGGACACTAGTGAAATCCAAATAAATTGCTAGTGTTGTTAATAACCAGAAGCCACTTCCCTGGTTGTGACAATGTGCTACAGTCATGAGAAATACAATCACTGGGGGAAGCAGGGTCGAAGGTACATAGGAACTTTCTATACTGTTGTTGCAACTTCCTCTGGGTCTTAAACTGTTTCAAAAATAAGGAAGGAGAAAGGGTTAACTAATGACAGATGGATGCATGATGCATGGGGAGGGAGGATGCAGGAGGGAAGAGAGGGAGAGAGGAACACATCCACCCACAAGGTGGCTCTGGTACCTTCAGGACGGCCGGGTCCATGCCTGGAAACACAGGAACCCTCTGAGGCTGGCTGACTGGTGTCCTCTCTGTCCTGGATGGTGTCTCTTCTTCATCAGACTCTTCTCTCCTGGGCAATTTCTCTTCTGTTGCAAAGAAAAGAGCATTGAAGTCACTGGTAGCTACCATCCGTGGAGCCCCACGTGCCAGATCCCTTGCACATGGTGGGCATCTCAGTGCCTCTCCTGCAGCTTGCAAGGACTCCATCCCTGGGCTCAGCTCTCGTGCAGGAGAGGATGTCATGTTCTCGTCCTCCCAGCTCTGCCAGGAGACGAGACACCAGGCAGAGCAGGTTTTCTCCTGGAAGAGGGCATGCGCAGATAGTCCCACGCTCTGGGCCCTGGCTCCTGCCATGTCAGAATGATAGAAGGAAATGCTTCATGGGCACAGGAAAGGAGATGGAAATGTGTTCAGCTATTGAGACCCCAGGGCTGTGCCCTCTGAGGACAGGGTGAAGAGTCTTGTGGGCGGCATGGGCAATGTCCTCCAGGAGTGGAGGGCGAGGAAGTTTCAGCCTCCTAGAAGCCTGGGCACATGTGGTCAGTGAGGTGGTGGGGACCCCACTCAGCAAGGCCTAGTCCTTGGATCCTGGGCTAAGTAGGGAACTTGGAACGTGAGGAAGGGCCAGTCCCGGGCTCCCCAGTCCTGGGGGCCCCTCAAGTCTGGTGGAAGACAAAAGTGTTGCTGCCAGGCCACACTGGGGAAACTCTGCTTCTGTCCCTGCTGTGGTCTTCATGTGTCCCAGGTAGCTTGGCATATGAGATGTGATCGAAAGCACTGTGAATGCTTCCTTTTTTTTTTTTTTTACATTTATCATACTAAAAGACACGCTGCCATTAACCCTCCTCACTTCAAACACATCTCCCATCACTTGTGCCATTTTCTGAAGCAGCTCTGGAAGTCCTCTTTTGTGAGTATCTTTACTTGCACTTTTTTGGCTGCCTCAACGCCCTAAAATCCATTCAAAACCTTTACCTTTCACGGTCATTTTTACTTTGGGAAAGAGACCGAAGTCACACATGCCAGATCCAGCAAATAAACAGGTTAAGGACACACTGTAATGCTTTTAGGAATCTGTCTTTTGTCGGGTGACATTTGGCAGCAGCACTCACCATACTTTTTATTATGCCTCATAAAGATGCTCATGGAAAAGAACTTTCAGAACTGCTTCAGAAGGTGGCAAGGAAAGTGGGATAAGTGTGTTGGAACTCTGTGTGTGTGTGTGTGTGTGTGTGTGTGTGTGCGCGCGCGCGTGCGCATTCTGAGGGGAATTGATGGCAGTGTGTTTTCTAGCGTACTTTTAAATGGAAGCATTCACTGTATCTTTTGATCACCTCTCGAAGCTTGGCTTAGAAAGCCAAGAAAGCACACAGGGAGACATCTCACTCACACAAGGCACCGCAGCATTTTCTTTAAGAACAGAAATGGAATGGGAGAAGGAGATATAATCTTCCTAGCATCTGTTAGAGGTATCTGTTCAGAAGCAATGGACTTTACTGACTTCAGAGCCTTGTTTGATATCCTTTTGTTCACCAAGGGCAAATCGCAAATAACTGAAGAACACCTATAATAGCTTTTGGGGGACTAGAGCCTGTGTCTGAGTTGGGGTGGTGATGTACACCTGTAATCTCAGAGCTCTGAGAGGCTGAGGCAGGAGGATGCTAAGTTTGAGTGTAGCCTGGGCAATTTAGCAACTCAGGGAGACTGTCTCAAAATTAAAAAAAAAAAAAAAAAGGTCTAGAGATACAGCTCAGTGCAAAAGTCCTGGGTTCCATCCCCATTACCCCGCCCCCAACAAGTGCTGTCTGTGTAGGGCGGTCAGCTGCCATAGTCCCCACTGCAAGAAGCAATTTTGCTTCCTCTTAAAAGTCTTTTGCAGTTCTCTACCTACAGCTGAAATCTAACTCCTTAACAAAGGACTGAGGGGTGAGCTGGTCCCTGCCTCTCTTTAGAGCACCCATCTCTGATTCCCAGCTTGAGGGGTTGCTGGGAGATGCCCTGGGCACACAGAGTGCTCTCTCCACCCCTCTGTCCATTTGATCCTGGAGACACCTCTGCCTGGGACGTCTTTCCTTATGTGAATCCTTATCTGCTGTAAGACGCAGCTCGGATTTTGACACAGAATGTGGCCAAAGTAGTCCTTAGAGGAACATGTATAGCTCTTAATAATGTATTAGAAAACAGGAAGACCAAAACAAAGTGATTTTCAACCCAAGAGTGTAGGAAAGACCTGCAAGCAAACCTAAGGAATGTGAAAGGGTGAATTTAATAAAGATAAAAGCAGAAACAGAAAAACCTGATTGTATCTCTGTCCTTTATAACATACAGGATCCAAATTATCACCCCTCAAAATGTTTTTTTTTTAAATCACAGTTTCTGATAAGCTCTATAAAATAGGGAACCAGATTCTTATGTAATTGCATCCAAGGCACAAAAGCCTGCAGAGCTGGGGAGTTCCTCCCAGGATCCGCCTTAAGCCCCCGCTGCTCTGGGGCATCGAGGTGGGATGGAAGGCACAGGTGTGCAAACCTGTTGAATCCTTGAACATCCATGTGCTGTTGTTCTCCTCCTCCAGAGGGGACCGGCTCTCTGACTCGCTGAATCGGCTCCGCCGCAGGGAGTGGGAGATAGGACCCCGGCGGCGGCTTCTCTTGCTGAGCTGCACTCGGCTCTTGAGAGCACTGGAGTCCAGGACTGAGGTTTGCTTCAGTGATCGGAAAGAGGAGGAAGACAAAAAAGGAAAGAAAAGAAAACGCAAGAGAACCGTCAATCGAGGGCACTACCTCTGGGGGTGTACGCAGCTTCCCTGATTGGTGAGAGGCTATTTAGTTGGCAGGGCAGCCAGCGTTTTGCATTTTATTTTATTAATTCATTCATTCTTGCCATCCTGGGGACTGAACCCCAGGCTTTCGTACTGAACTACATCCCCAGAGCTTTTTTGATTTTTTACTTTTGAGACACGGTCTTGATTCACTAAGTTGCCCAGGCTTGGCTCCAACTTGATCCTCCTGCCTCAGCTTGTCAGGCGCCCACCACCATCAGTTTAGGGCTGGTTTCCTAGACTTGGAGAGTGGCAGGGGCTGGCCAGGACAGGGAGATGGCTCCGTACTCATGGAATCGCTGCCCTGGTGGCCTCTACCCCAAACACTGCCCCAGGAGACCAAAACCAGGACAGGCATGACACACACCCAAGCACAGGACGAGAAGCGCTTAGACCCGTACCAGCATTTGGAATCGATCTGCGGCCACTTCAAAGTCTAAATCTGCAAAATGGGCAGGGGATTTTGCCTCTTGGGCTATTAGTGTGCACTGACAATGACGGTGGCCAGGCCTCTACCAGGGCCAACACCATGTGACAGGTAGCTGTTAACCCTGCTGTTGTTGCTTATAGTGGATGCAGAAAAGAAAACCTTAGTGTTCTGGAGGAAGATATGTTAGGGCAGTAACATCACATAAGTCACTAAGCCGCAGTGATACTGGGCAACCTGGAGATCTCAATAAATGTTGAATGAAGAGCTGAACGCAGCACCTAACTTAACCCTTGCAACAAGAGAGGTGGGCAAGAGCAGATGAAGACTGATCTTGCTTCTCTCTGTCTCCACGCTTACCTGTTGGTGCCCACGAAGCCTGGCTGTGTGCAGGAAGGTATAGCTGTGTAAGGTCCCAGAGGAAGCCCCGGTGGGGGAACCTAGCAGCTTCCCTAAAGGGTATGTGTACGGCACTGCTCCCAGGAGAGAGTGGACTTCTAGACACTACAGATCTGCACCTCCAGCAGGTTGGCAGGCAGTGGCTCTATTGTCATGGGAGGAGAATAATGACACCTGACCCTATGTCTCAAGACCTGGTCCATGGAGTAGGGCTTTGTAGTGGGAAGAATGGGCCTGGCGTGGGAGGGGTCTGGAGCAGGAAGCCATCTGACAGGGGCACCTGGCATCCTGGGGTGGGGGGAGCTGAGTCCTAGGGGCTGCCCCAGGCCCCCACAAAGGGTGTCCATGTCTGAGGGCCTTCCCTTCCTGCAGCAGGTATCACGGAGAACCCTGCATGCTACAGAGCAAAGCCTCAGTAGCACTGCCCAGCGCACCCAGCCGTCACACTGCAGGTTCTGCATGCCCAGGAAAGAAGCCTCAGGCCAAACTCCAGGGCAGGAATCAGACTTGCTGCCTACCTGGCAGGCGAGGCTTTAGCTTAGCCTGAATTGGAACTCATGTGATTGCATGTGAGTTGTGGAGCGAGGAAGCTCAGGCCCCAAGGGTTGAAGACATCTGTCCTGAGACACGCAGCTGGAAGACACCTGGCTGAGCTACATGCCACGGGCCCCTCTCAAAGACTGCACTCTGCACCCACAGGCCTAAGAGCCGACCCCTGAGGGCAGGTCACAGGGAGACACTAGAACGTCCCTAAGAAGAAAGGACTGGCTGGGTGGGGGTGCACATGCCTGAACTGGAGCTACTCCCAGGCTGAGGCAGGAAGATTGCAAATTCAAGGCCAACCAGGGCAACCTACGGAGAGCTGTCTCAAAAATAAAAAGGGCTGGGGGCGTATGCCACCCCGTGAGACTCACATGGATGAAGGAGAAGTCATCTGTTCCCTGGGGAGGGCCAGTGTCCTGTCGGGCCAGCGCCTCTGTCCCATCCGTAGAATCCAGCTCAGAGCTGGAGTGGTCTATGCTGGCGCTCTGCTGGTCCCCGGCCGAGGTGGGCTCCGTCTGGGAGGACAGGGATGACAGGCGGCTTCCGGGGGGCTGTTTCCGCACGGATGTGGTGCTGCTGTCAGGAGACGGAGACTCGGGAGCCAGACTGCAAGAAAGGGAGGAAGGGAGACATTGTGGTGGGGGACCCAGACAAGCTGCGAGAGGAAAGTCCACCGGGGGGCTTTCCACACTTCTGACGAAGAAAAGAATGTGAAATGTGTGGCCGATAACTTTTTCATATTAATGACAAGTTGAAATGATAGTCTTTTGGCTCTGTTGCTTTTGATCAAATTCATTTGAATTAAACCTGTGAAGTTCAAAATTAATCCATTTTGCTTGTTTTTTTTTACTCATTGGATGTGGCCACTAGGGCATTTAAACGACATGCACGTCTCTTGAGTGTAGCCCACGTTGTATTTACCAGCTCTTTTACCAGCTCTAAATTGATTTCCAGACTTGAAAGAGGGAGATTGTAGTGGGGATGGGATGGTCAAAGAGGCAAATCCACACAGGCTGAGGGAAATACCATCCACAGACAGCAGAGGGCAGCACTACCCAAGGTTGGGTACAAGGCTCCAAGGAGGGTCGGGAGGCGCAGTTCTGCCAGGAGGCAGCAGACGGCGCCCGCCACCAGGAGCACCCAGGTGGGACCAAGTCTCAACCATCCTGATCTAAAAGCAGGGCGCTTTTCTGGAGGTGGAAGAGTGGGTCTCGCAGGGGTGCTGCAGTGAAATTTAAACTCATTAACTAAACACTTGGATTTCACAGGTTAGGAATGGAAACCAAGGTTTGCTGGTCTCGCCCTTTGCTTCTTTTTTTTTTTTTTTTTATCGGTACCAGGGATAGAACTCACGACTGCCTGCTGGCAAGGCAGGCGCCTATGCCGCTGAGCTAAATCCCCAGCCTGCTTCTCTTTTTCTTACCCATTCCTGATTCCATCAGCTGCAACACAACTTTAAGTGGCTGCTATGGGGTGTGACTACTTCTGACCTTGAGGGAGGAAGGGGGGAGACCTTGGTTCAAGTCAAGTCAGCCACACACAACGGGTCCCTGGTCAGATCCTTCCTGTCTTGAGCCCCACTTCCCTAGGTGGGTTGTGATAGGGAAACAGAGTCACAGAGTGACAGGCCTTGTAAGTGGCCCTGTGGGGAGCTGAACCCTGGGTCCCTCTGACATCCAAGACTTTGCCTGGAGTCATGGAGCCACTGGCTGGCAAAGGCAAGGCCTGAAAATAGCCCAGGTGGCCCAGATACAGCCACTGCGCTCATCCGCCCGAGAGGGGAGTATGTTTGAAACAAGTATAGGGATGGTACTCAAAGGCTCCCAGTGTGTGCCAGGTCCTGGTCTTGGCATAAGTTCCCCTCCTACCAACCCATGTGCTGGGTACTCTGGTTTTCTCTGCTGCAAGATGGGTAACAAAGTGGAACATCACTGTGCTCAGTGAACACATGGTAAGTGCTTCCGACAGTGCCTGGCACACATGCCCAGTAACCCCTGGCTGACTTCTAAGGGTCATTCCCTTTCTGTGGAGAAGGGAACTAATTGGGAAAATATAACTAATCTACTCAGGGTCCCAGGCCCAGTTAGAGTGGGGCTGGACTCACACCAGCCTGCTCCTGAATTTGAGTTATGTTCCGCAAACTTCAGCCCTTGGGACCCGGCAGAATGTGCCTTCTGGACGGGCCGACGTCGGGGATCCCCACCAGAGCAGTGGAGATCCCACACACTGGGGTAGCCAGCCTCTGACGCCTCATGTGCCTTGTGTGCACTCTGTGTCTACATTTTAAACATACACACATGGAATGAAGTCTAGGAAGATGACAGAGAACATTACTGAAGGTATGTTTGTGTCCTGGGGTTATGGGCAGTGTGCGTTTCCTTTATAATTTTTATAGTGTTAATACACACAATGCAAAGGCCACCACAAGTGATGCTGACTACATTCAGTGTTCTGCAACCATCATCAGTGTCCAGGACATTTTTGTTACCCCAAAAGGAAACCAGTACCCAGGAAGCAGTGGTGCCCCATTCTCCCAACTGTATCTCCACCTATGGATTTGCCTATATTGGGATATATATAAATTTATGTTTTACAATGCAAGTGGTTTCCTAATATGACTACAAAGAGGCTCCTGTGACATGGAAATCACATCGATTGTGGCCCAGACGCCCTCATGGCAGCAGGGGACTGGCCCGTGTGCCCTACCTGTCCGTGCTCTGGCGCTGCTCTGCCCACGTCCCATATTGGCCGTCGGCTTCGTGCACAAGGGTGTCGGTGTCCTTGGCCTCGGCGGGTCGCCTGGAGAAGCACTGTTTCAGCTGGTCCTGCAGGGGTAAGCAGATAGGAGAGTCCATCAGGGAGACACCCGGTGCGCTCGGAGTTGTGCTCAGGACGTCCTGGGAGGCAGGACTTTGCATGCTCTGACGAGCAAGCTGGGATGCTGGGATTCCAGACCTGGCCGTAGTCCCCTGGGCATCCCCAGCCCTCTCCACTCCCAGAGCAGCCTTCTCCACCTCAGTACCCCCAAGATTCCCCACACTCCCAAGTGGAACCCCCACACATACACCCTGTGCCTCCGCATCATTGTCACCCAGCCTATCTCCTGCACAGCCCTGGGCTGGGGTCAGGAGTCAGGCAACGCCACTGACATGAGGTCACCTTGCTGGATGATGGTCCCATCACAGTGCCATGAGGTGGCTCTTACTACAACCCCCATTTTGCCTCTGAGAACAGGAGAGGCTGAGAGAGCAAAGGGGTGTGGTGTCCCGAATCAAAGAGCCAATGAACAGCAAGGGAGGAGAATTCAAAGACAGACAACAACAGCCTTGAACCTCAAGGCTACCCACTGCACCAGGGCAGCCCTGGCCTCTCAGTCTGTCACTCTCCAGTCAATTATCACTCTGCCCTTGGCCAGAGTCCTCAGAGCAGGTGGGCTGGCCCTGGGGAGGCAAATGGTGTCCAAAATACTGAGGCTTCCATCTGCTCCTATGCCAGGCTGCAAAAGTATGGGATTCAGGCTTGGGGGACCCACATGCAGGGGGACACCTCCACCCTCCAAGGCCAGACTCCGAGTTTCTAAGGACAGCATCCCTGACACCTTCTTCAACCTCACTGCCACACTGCACACACTGCTACACTTTGAAGGTCCTCAGACCTTCGAAGCCTCCTTCCAGAACGTTCTATCCAGTAGATATCAGCTTCCCAAAGCACAGCTATCAGAGCATTTCTAGCCCCACAAAACCTCCTAATGGATGGCACTGTTTACAACTTTCCATGGCACAGTAATTGTGACTGACCGACTTCTTGTCAGTCTGTCCTTGCCAGGCCTGAATACCTGCATCTGAGTCTAGGCTCTGCTTCATACGCAGCAGCTATGAGGCCTGGGACAGGTCCCCTAACCCCGCTGGGCAGACAAAGCGGATGTTAATTAAGCATTATGGTGAGTGTCACTGCAGTCATGATTTCATAACACAGGCCCTCAAAACTGCGAGTAGAATAAATAAGACACACATATGTAAACATCGTATTGTCTCAGTAGTGTGAGAAGCTGAAAGTAACAACATATGTGTATGTGCATGTGTATGTATATGCATATTTTAAAAAATAGTTAAGGAAAAAAAAAACTACAAGTAGAGTCAGGCCCAGGGTTATCTACGGGGCTTCACCTCGTAAATGAGTTAAGCACATGAGCTGTTTATGGCACCTTCTCTGGCAGGTCTTCTGGTAACTCTGCATGCACTGCAAATCTGATCCATGTGTCACCACCCCAAAGGGCCTGGCAGGACTTCAACTCAGCGACACTTAACTTGAGTTCTCAGAGCCCCGGGACCTCAAGATCAACCACCAAGATGAGCCTGGAACTCCTAACACTTTCTGAAAGTTTGCTTTTTACAGTTTGCTTTAACTGAAAGTTCTTCCGCCTTAGTTTTGCCTCACAGGTTCTGACTTAAAAGCTTACTGGCCACAGGCAGGTGGACAGCTTATAAGGTGGCCCGAAAATACACAGGGCGATATTAGAAGGTGGGCAGAGAATTGGGGTCCACACAGACCCCCCTCCCCATCCCACCTGCCTCAGTGTTGTCAACCGTCAAATGAGGACAGTGGCATCCTAGAATTTAGACCTAGGAGGACCCTCAGGGGAAACTGAGGCCCAAGAATGGGACAGCCAGATGGCTCTCGCTTCTTGGGCTGTGGTAAGTGAAACACAAACTCTGGGCTTCTTCTCCAGTGCTCCTTTCAGCCCCTGGTATTCTACCTCCCCACCTTCCCATAATGCTTCATGGTGGGGAAATGTACAGAAAAATGCTTTTAAAAACCTCAAGCTCTTGGCAGGCTTCAAGCCCACTTGCTTGGGCTAGTTGAGCCACTGTGGGTGGAAACTCTGGCCAGTGCTGCCGCCCAGCATGATGACGGCCCTGGCCCAGCCCCTAAGGGGGCAGCTCAGTGATGGCGGCGCTGGGGCACCAGGCTAATTGGAACCTTTCAGGACTGTGTTAGAACAAGTCGTAACTCATAGCCCCAAATTTAAAATATACAAGTTTAGTTGACATGGCACTTTTAGTTCCAGAACCTTATCTCAAGGAAATCATTAGACACGCTTGCCAAGATCCATAGTGCAGACGCTTCTGGCAGGATTGGTTTTCATTGCAAAATATTTGAAGTGACCTAAATAGCTAATAAGATGGGGGCTGTGGCATACAAAGACCACACCATGGAGCAGACGCATGAAGGAAAATGACATTCATTAAGAATATTTTCTGTCACTGGAAGATGTGTGCTGCAAACTGGCAAACGTAAAAAGAAAAATGTTAAAAAGGTATCAAAGTGGTGTGTTTTGTGAAACCAGTTTTGTAAAAAATAAACAGACATATGTGAGTATAAGCAAAGAAAGACATCTGGAAGATTCTGTAGCAAACAATTCACAGGGGTGAAGCTACAGCCTGTTTATTCTTGGTGTTGACTTTATTTAGTATCCACATTTGTAAATTTATATTAATAAAAATAAATAAAATTAGTACTATCATATATATACATCACGAGTTCAGTACTTTTTCCACAAAAGGTCTTCGGGGCTTTGTGGGCCATGAGGGTCTCTGTCCCCATGCTCACCTCCACCATTGTTACCAGAACAGCACAGACTGGTATGTAAATGAAGGTATGTGGCTATGTTCCAATAAAACTTTATTTGCAAAACAGTCAGTTGGCTAGATTCCTCCTTAGGCAGCAGTTTGCTGACACCCAACCTCTCCGCAGTTTGTACCCTTCAGATGGTGGGCTGCATAGAGACGGAGGCTGTTCTGTGCATAGCTGAACCCCAGCACTTGGATTGACACCTGGCCTCTCACAGCTGTTGAATGAATCTGCTGGGAGAATGTGATTCTGCATTAACACTTTCTGCTGTGAGAAGGGGTGAGCTCCTTCACCAGAAAAGGCAGCAGAGCTCGGGAGGGGCAGAAGAGAGCACAGTAAACTTGTGTCTCTGGGAGCGCCTGATGCAATCACCTAAGAAAAGAGCCCTGACTGAGGTCATGGGGTGCCCACAGCTGACAGAGCAGTTCCCAGAAGCCCAAGCCATGAATCGGACCCCTCCAGCAGCTCTGCACTCAGCCCTTTCCCACCCTGCGTCCAGGTCAGACCTACACAATGCCAATGCCACAGACAAGAGCGGTGATGGCAACCAGAGCTGCTGATGTGCCCATTGCTAAGAAGGGGAAAGAAAGCTCTCCAGGGCCTGGGGAGCAGGAACCCTCATGGGCCGAGACTGGGGCAGGAGACTGAGGCCCAGAGTAGAGATTTAGTTTGTGAGGATGCAGGTTTAAGTGGAGTGGCTGGGGTTCGAACATGGGCTTGCCTGATGCCCAAGTTTGTGTGTCCCAAAGCTGCTACATTCTCGTCACCACTGGGCCTTCAGTGACTATTCTTCAGAGGGGACAAGTGAGGGCCAGGCAGGGAAGGAGAACTCAGCACTCAATAAACAGGAAGGTGGGAGGGATGAGGGAGGGGCCAGCTAGGAGGCTGGAAAGAACAAAGGAAGTTGGGGATAAGGAAGGGAGCCAGACCAGGAAGGCATGGAAGGGGGGTGGGTTGGGGACCTGTGAGAGACTCTGGGAAGACCACTTCTCCAACTCCAGGAGGAGCCAGGCCTTGCCCTGCCCTGGTCCGCTGATGGGGTGGGTGGCAGGGGACAGGTGGTGCTTTGAGGGAAAGTGTGGGACTCCACCCTCTTCCCTCTCTCCATGGCCCAAGAGCAACTATGCCAGTGTGGCCAGGTGCAGGCAGCACAGACAGGTGAAGCTGGATGTGGTCAGGAGTGGCCAGGTGTGACAGCTCGGGTAAGGGTGTGGCTTGGGGTAATGCACTCAGGACACACCACGGGCATCACTCAGCGAGGCCGGAAGAAGGAAGGCCTGGAGGTTGCCTCGGGTTGGTGCCAAGCTTGGGGTTGGGTGGGGAGAGGGTAGGGCAGAGGAATGAGAAGCAGACAGATAGGCAGGTAAACAGAGGCAGAGAGAAACAAGGTCATGAGACCAAGCCCAAGGTAGAAGCATGCACACAGCGGGCACAGAAGCGAGGAGGCATGGTGTCCGACCTCAGATGAGGGGTTGATAGGTCCACTGGGGCTGCGGCTCTGCTGCTCCACCCCCAGGACACACGGGGGCCCTGCGAGCTCCTGATAGGCTCCCTTTCCTGCCCACTGTCTGAGCAAGGGACCAGCCTCAGCTGTGGCTCCACCCCCTCGATGACCTTGAGCCAGGCTCTGCCCCTCTCTGAGCCTCAGTCTCCCTTCTTGGTGAGTCAGTGGCCTGGGATCAGAGGTTGTGGCCACTCTCCACAGCTTGCCGGTTAACCTAATGCCCAGTGCCTACAGAGCTGGTGGGCGTGAGCTGTTTCCCCACAAGAAGTGTTGGTCTGCCCTCCCGCACACCAGCAGGGGTTCACCGAGTTCACCCCACGGAAGCTGATGACATGGTGGTGCTCACTCCCTGGGGCTTGAGCCACGTCAGTTTCATCAGTGCTCTGAGGATAGGCCAACAGCAGCCTAACCCAGAGCTTCCAGGTCCCAGATGTGGACGTGACCAACCTCGATTCTCTAACAGGACAAACACAGAGGCGGGACAGGTGTGCAGCTCTGAACACCGTCTTTGAGATCTAGCATCCTGGGCCTAATCCAGCCCTGCTACTTGCCAGCTGTGACCCGACCCCTCTAACCCTCTGTTTCCCGCTCCAGGAAACGGGGCTGAGGGGAGTGCACAGGGTACTGGGAAGATTCTGTAAACTGTCTAGTGAGAGTCCACACATGTGTGGAATGTGGTCAGCTGAGTGTCAGCTGAGTGGACACCAGGCCACGTGATGGTGATGGTTTCCACTGTTAAGTTTCATGAACATCACAAGAACATGCGGACAGGCCCCAGGAGGCTGGACAGCCCCATTAGTCAGCTGAGATCCACAGGGGCTGCCTGGCCCAGAGCCCTAAGTGTCCCCCAACCTGGACACTAGGCAGCCACTCCCCTCCAAGGGCACTGGGGCAGGGTGCATGTCCATGGCAAAGACCTGAGCCCCAGCCCTGTAGGGCAGGTGAGCCATCACCATGGCTCACAGGCTGCAAGATGAAGACACCAGCCCAGACATTCTGTCTCCAGGGGACAAGCGTTATCCAAAGTGACAGGAACACACATCAGCAGTTGGACTGCAGGAGACGGGTTTGGTTTCAGGGCTGGAAGTGCCTGGCCTGTCTGGAGGGAGACTGCCCTGCAGGCTATAAACAGAAAGACAGCTGAGCCGGACCGCGGGGCTTGGGCAATCTCTGGGGCGGGTGTCAGAGGAGGGCGAGTAGGATCACAGACTTTCCTCCACTTACTTTCCAGTAAACTCATCATAAAGTGGAAATACCCTAAGTCAGAATGTACCGAATGCCCTCCACCTACCTAACAGCGCAGCTTAGCTTGGCCCACTTTAAACATGCCCAGAACACTGCCAAGAGCCCACAGTTGGGCACAGACGCCCAATGCAAAGCCTGTTTCACAATGAGGTGCTGAGCGTCTTGGGTAATCTGCTGAACACTGGGCTGGAAGACAGAGGCAGAATGGCTGCCCAGGTCACTCTCACCCCCTGTAAGGTCCCCAAGTCCTGAGCGGAACTATTGTAAGTTCCGGACTGTGGCCTCACAAGAAGTACCACTGTGTCCCTGGTGCCACTGCAGATCCCTCCTGTGGATCGTCTAGTTTAATTCCTGTGATAGACACCAACCACACCCCCATTTCACAGTGAGGCTCTGAGAATTTTCACAGTAGCAACAGACACTTAAATAGCACTTACTGTGTATAGAGCTACCACGTGTGTTCCCAGAGCTCACCCCACAGAAGGTGATGAAATGGTGGTGCTCACTCCCACCGATCCCAGGAGCTGAGGACTGTTACTATCTCTCCACTTTCCCCGTGAGCAGACCAAGGCACAAAGAAGCAGGGGGGCTCTGAGTCTGTGACCTGCCCTGCACATACTCCTGTTGCAGGTCCACCGGGGGATGCCCCTCTACAGATGTGCCCAGCTGTGAGCAACGCTGGCCTGGGTCGGCTGGAACTGTGTCCCCAAAGACAGCTTTGGCATCATGTCCTCCGGGGAGCCTCTCTTGACAGCTGCACCGCCGGAAGAACCTGGGCTCTCCTCTGGACCCAAGATAGAAACGACAGTCTGGGCTGTGGTTAATCTTTGTTCCTCCCAAACCATGAGCCTCTCAAAGGTGGGTACTGGGGTGTGTTCTCCATCAAACCCAATGCCAAGTTCACAGGCAGCCACAGGGGACAGGAAGTAACTGCTAATGAACAGATGAATGAATGAACGAATGAATGAACTAGTGAATGAATGAACTCATGAATGATCCTGTGCCTGGTCTCTAATGTCTTTGTGAATAATACTGTTTACTATTTGGCTGTTCCCCAAGCCCTTCTGATATATCAAAGACCATCTGTTTTTAATACATACCCTTAAATTTTAATGCTGACTGATTTTTAATGCAGTGGAAGTGCTCACTTAGGCAGCACCTCTACTAAACGCAAAGGGACCTTTTTAAAAAAAAATAAGACACAATGTGCAGAATCCTGAACAACAGTGAAACTAGGGTGGTCCACGTGAAACATTTTTGGAGTATGAAATAAGAAAGCTTGATTCTAAGGTATGGGGGACTTCCCTCACATAGTCAGGAGGGAATTTGTTGGGGGAATGAAATGGGAATAGAATACTATAGAAATATTGCCAGTCTCCTGCAGGAAAACAGACACATTTGATTTCCTTTGTAGGTCTAAAGTTCTATTAATAAAAATCCTACGGTTGTAAGATTAAACTGGCCCAAGGAAAAAGGAATTAGGAGATTCTACAAGTGCATTTAACCTAAATTGCAGAGCAACCATCACATGGGGTACCATGCAGTGTTAGAAAGGAGGGAAGTCCCTGAGCACTCTGTCCCGAAGGCAAAGCAAGGTGCAATATAGCAGGAGGGAGGTTCCGTTTGGGGGCATACTGGGGGAGAAGACATAAATATTTTTAAGTGCACAGAATATCCACAAAAGGTCACAGGGAAACTGTATGAGTATCAGTCTCTGGGAGAAAATCTGAGTGGCCAAGAGGAGGGGAGAAAAAAAGACATATTACTTTTTTTACTCCACCTCTTTAGTATTTTGTAACATTCATGGGCAGTATGTAAAGTAAAATTTAGAAATGTGTAATTATACATAAGCCCATAATTGTTCTCAGTTCCCTGGCATCTCTCATCTCTCCTTCATGGAATCCGCTCCCGAAAATCCTGACTTGGGATTCTTAAAACAGCCTAAGCCAAATTTGACTTTTTTTTTTTTTTTTTTGAAACATCACATGTCAAAATATCTCTCTGAGTTTATTTCAGACAAGAGCTCAACTTGTCAGGCGATAGAATTGCAGCCTGGATTTGTAAGTGTGAATGGGTGTGGGAATGAGGGAGCTGGGTGTGCCTCTCCACTGACTCAGGACCCCAGATCCTCCTGGCAGAGGCTCTGTGTCCCTCCCTGGCAGGGCACAGCCACCAGCTCAGCCACGATCTGTGGGGGCTGTCACATTCCAATGTCACCCGCATCATTCCACCCACTCACCCTCATTTCACCCAGCAGAGATATACACACAAACACACACACATACACACAAAACATAAACACACAAGCACAGAGACACAAATATATGCACACACAAACATACACAAAACATACCCATATACACAAATATAAATGCAAGTGTGTCATGTGCACAAAAATACAGATATAATGCACACAACAAATACAAATATACACAGACATCTAAGCACACAAAACACTTATACAAACAAAGATGCATACATGCAAATAGATGCAAATGCATAGACATAACACGAATGTACCCATGTATACATATACGCACAACAAACTCACATGCTCACACACAAAGGGATGGTCACACCAGCACCAGGTTTTAGTAACAGAAACAAGACCCAGCTGCCCTTCCTTAAGGGCGCCTGATGCATAAACTATACTTTATCAGCACAAGGGAATGAACCATTGGGCCCTTAATATAACGGAGGACGAATGCGAGGACTGATGTGGCAACATGTCAGAGTCGTTAAGGAAGAGTTGAAAAGAGCAAGGGACCCCTCGGTCATGGTGAGCACCACTGATGAACAAAGGTTTCCTGTCCTGAGTATTCAGGGTTCTACTGGGCCACATGTGGAGGAGGCAGGGAGCTGAGGGTCCAGAACTGGGGTGACCAATGCTTCGTGGAAGGCATGGGACCTGCTCCTGGCCTTGTAAAGGGGGCAGATTAGTACAGGCAGGAAGAGCAAGGAAGGCAGAGTGGCAGAGGGACCACCGGGGGATATGAGTGGCACTGGCCGGAACCATGCTGGGCCCAGGATGCAGAGAAGATGGCCAGGAGAGCGGAGCTCAGAGGGCCTCTGCACAGCGCAGCCCTGCTGCTGAGGCTCACGACGGCAACCACACTCAGCTCCAGGAGAAGGAGGGAAAACCAGTGGGCCTGATGCTCCACGCTTGGCTGAGGTTCTATTTCCCTCCCAGGTCACTCAAGGCCCAGGCATCATCTGTTCTAACCCACATCTGGACTCAACCCACTTTACCACTCCCTTTGGAGGCCAGGGCCTGGGGGCGGGTCCCTGAAGGTGGATCTGGTTGGCTAACTCTTCCTGGTGCCCACATTGGCCAGCACTGCCTCTGGCAGCAGTCCCCGGCTGTCCCGAGGGGGGAAGTGATCATCTGCTCATCGTATGGCCAGTGTGTCATGAACTAGCTGGAGCAATCCAGCAGCTGTTTGGGAGCCTCAACTGGGCGTTTCAGGACATAGGCACCGGCCCCTCACCTAGTGGAAGTGGCTTCCAGATGCAGTGCATTCAGACAGCCCAGAGCCTCTTCAGGGCAGACCAGACACAGTTCCTGGTCAGAGCTCACAGATGAGACAAGGGTCCCCTGGGTGAATGAGAACACATAGCTTTTCAGGCCTGCTGGAGATGCCCCGCACCCCTAGGGGCTGGGACTCACTTGGCGGGGCCTAGAAGTCACGCCTACTGGCTCCCAAAGCCTGCATAAGCACTGCACCCAGAACACCCTGCTGTGGGAGAGCTATGTCTACATGTAAGGCAATGCCAGGGTCTGGGTTCATCCTGGGTGAGCAGGCGTGGGGAGCACAGGGCCCAGATGGACTCCAGAGGGTCCTTTTGCCAGCCCTGCCAGCGGCTCCTGCTCCCGCAGCACCACCAGTTCCGATCCAAATGCAGGGGCCAGATGTGTTTTGAACTTGGGACTTCCAAGTTTTAGAAAGGCGATGCACGGGTGAACACGCCGGGGGATCTAGGACAGGCTCTCCTAGCCCTGACTCTAGAATCATGTGGTGGGGGGCTGTCCGGTGCACTGAGGGGTGTTTAATAGCACCCCCGGCCTCAGCCACGAGTGCTGGTAGAATCTGCTCTTTCCAGACAAGACCACCCAAAGTGCCTCCGGGAATAGCCAGACGTCCCAGCAGGGGCAACACATTTTATGCATTTTCAATGGTAATGATGCTGCCCTCAGTGGGCCAAAAACTGGTTCAGGATGAGTGAAATAATCTCACTCTTCAGTATGTAAAGAGATGCATACAGCATACACACAGGTGTGTAGCGTATCTGGCATTTGCCTTTCATGAAAATTAGGGAAATGTTTAGAAGGGACCCTGATGGGGTGGGGGGATGAATTTAGAAAGGGTGACAAAACACTGGGGAAGGGCCACTCCACACAAACAAATGTGTAATTAGTTCTGCAGTGACATCTGTGAGTCGTCAGAGCATGTGGGAAAAATAAATAAGATCCATTACCCACGTGGGGCACCGACGCAGAACTGCAGAGTCGTGTGGCCTCCAATAAGAGTGTTTTATATTATGAGATAGTGGGGAAAGGGTTACAAACTCAGTGTTCCATTTACACAAGAGAAAACTGAGGCTCAGGGAAAGTAAGCAACTTACCGATGTGTGTGCATGTGCATGCGTGTGTGTGCAAGTGTGTGTTGGCTCAGCTGAAGTCTCGTTGATGCCACAGGGAAGAAGTCACTTCAGACACCTGTAAACCACTGTGACCATGGACTTAACATGCCCAGCAACATGGGCCACAGACTTAAGAGTGCATGTACATCTGGGAGTGGTGGTACTTTCCTGTAATCCCAGCTGCTCAGGAAGCTGAGGCAGAAGGATTGGCAAACCAGCCTGGGCCACTTAGCAAGACCATGTCCCAAAATAAAAATAAAAAGGCTGGAGATGCAGCTCAGTGGTCATGTGCCCCTGGGTTCCATTCTTAGTATTGCAATAATAATAATAATAATAATAATAATAATAATAAAACAAGAAACCCTGCACACTCTTTGTTTATGCCTCTACTTCTAAGAGTTATTCTAAATGTCACCCTGATTCTGCAGGAGAAGGAGGGGACAGGATTTAAGGCAGAGGTGGCAACCAGCATCCCAGAAACCAATGCTCCACTTTCCCTCTCCCTGGTGCCCCTGCGCCTGCCTTCAAAACTTGAAGGAGCCCAGAAAGGGAGGGTGAGACTATGACAGCCATGGGAATTCTGGGAAGGTAGACAACAGGTCAGCAGGTGCCTTGGGGCCAGACATACTCAGCCCCTGATCTCAGCTCCCTGATACTTAAGAGGCTGTGTGACCTCATATGAGTCACTTCACCTCTTTGAGCCTTGGTGACAGCAGAGAGCAGCTCCAATGTCCAACACTGAGGCCACCACGCAGGACCTACTGGAAGGCTGAATGCCAGGCCTGGCAAATGGCGAATGCTGGAAAATGTCTGTGATCTTTATGATGCTTGTAAGGTAGGAGAATCATCTCTCCCCAGCTTGGAAGCCAGCAGGAACCACCAAGCCAAAGACCCATCCCTGGTGGATATTGCCTTACAGAAGTTGGTGGGATTTATAGGAACTATGAGAATCAGGGCAGTGACGACCACCCCAGGCTTCTGGGAAATGAACCTGCAGCAGTAAACACCACACTGGAGCAAGGGCCACCAGTCCCAGGAGGGCAGAACCCTCCTGAGCCCTTCCCCTACCCCAGTTTTGCATGGGCTCAAGTTCCAGGAGGCTGGAATTAGCCCAAGCTCCTTGGCCCTGGCGGTGCTCACTCCTCCAAGATGCCCCTCAAGCCATTCTCTGGCTGCATTTTGTACACCTGTCCCCCTGAGATGTTTGCAGGAGTTCTGTGACAGTCATGGTGCTGTCAGTGGTTGCAGTTTTTTGTCTGAATGCCCTGCCCTGTCTTTACCTGCCACGGACTCCTATGCTACCATCAGGACTCAGCTCTGCACACTCTCCTTGGGCTGCTCTCTTGGAGCGCTTAGGACCAGGACAGCAGGGGACAACAAGGTTGTGATAGCTTTGACCACCTCAGCCCAGGACTGAAAGCCTGGAAGGGAGGGCGGGGGGCATGCTGTTCACCACCTCTTTTCCCCTTGGCAAACCTGGGCCCCATGCAGAGCAGAGCTCCGTGAATGTCTGAGGGTAGAGGGAGAGAAAAGGGAGAGATAATCAGATGTAAACTCTGGAAGGCTGTGGTGGGAGGGTCCTGAGTTCCAGCCCTGGTGTGAAGACTGGGGACAACACTGGCAAAGGCAACCTGATACTTTAAAAACAACAACAAGAAAGAAACAAAAAACCAAGCAACTAATAACAAAAACCCACTAGGCAGACTAGAGATTTGTCTGAGCAGTTTGCTGGCCTTCCAGTGGATGTTCAAGTGCCAGTAGGTGGTCTGAGGCCAGCCAGACAGGCTGTGTGGCTGTGGGCAGCTTGCTGCAGCTCTCCGGGCCTGTACAATGGATGCATTATTACTTATTTATCATTACTACTTATTCTGTTACTAGGTCCTGCAAGGCCCCGCTGACCAGTGGGTCAACTGCACAATGACCTCAGGTGTTTCTCATGCTGTGCGCACACAGACGCAAGACACACACACAGACACGCAGACACACAGACACACTGCTGCACAAGATGCTCTGCTCTCCAGCCTGGGTTTACAGAGTGCCTTGGCGAGGTGAGTGGTCTGCACAGGCGACTGTGCTTGTGCTAGCTGTGTTCCCAGGGGACCTGGAGGCTGCTTTTTGCCCCCTGCCTCTAGGGAAGCAAAGGCTGGGATAGCGAAGAAGACCTTTCTCCTTCCTGAAGCCCATTCCAACACTGGGGACACAGCAGTCCCCCAGGCTGTCCCCTGACGGTCACAGCACCGCCCCATGCCCTCGGGGTTTCCAACACACTGGGCTGTGGTTCTGAAGGGCTTTGAACTCACCCCCATGTGGGGAAGGAAGCTGCCACATGTTTAAATTCTTCCCCCAGCTCTCTATTTATAGACCACTGACAGACTAGGGATGGTTTCTGGTAATAATTAAGGAATCCACAGCTGGCCCAGGCCTTGGTGGGCCCTCTGGCTGCCAGGTGGCTCTGGGGACCCCGGGATTTGCTATCCCAAAGGGAAGGGCTTCTTCGCTGCACCTGGACCTAGATGTGTACTGTGCAGGGGGATTTACAGCAGGTTAGTCCAGCACTGTGAGAGCAAAAGCTCCCAAATGTAAAGGTCACCAAGGGCTGGGGAGACTCGGACACTGCCTTGTCTCCTCTGGGGTGGCAGGTGCTATCAGATCACGTCCAGGACCCAGCAAGGCTGGGTTCACTAGCAGACACTGAGGCTTGGGTGGGGCCCCTGGAAGAAGAAGGAGGTTCAGGGGGCCCCTGCAGGGCAAGGGCCACTCAGCAAAATAGCAGAGGTGGAAAATCTTGGAGGCTTGAAAAAACCAGTTAATATCATTAAACAAAACAAAGAATAGTAAAAGGCAAAGCCAGGTAGGCTAGTACATGCCTCTTGGAGGCGGAGGCGAGAAGACTGCAAATTTGAAGCTAGCCTGGGCAACTTAGTGAAATTCTGTCTCAAAATTTTAGGGGGACAAAGCTCCATGTGAAAGTCTTGGGTTAAAAAAAAGGAAAGAGGGCCAGGGGTTTAGCTCAGTGACATAAGCACTTGCCTGGTAAGTGCAAGGTCATGAGTTCGATCCCCAGTACCAAAAAAAAAAAAAGAAAGAAAGAAAGAAAGAAAGAAAGCATTTCCAGTATGCATGCATATCCACTATGCATGTGGTATGTTTCTTATATGCCAGGCAAACATTTTCGCAATGAATCCCCTCAAAATGCCTGTAATACAGGTGCTATGTATTCTCATTCTTGCTTTATAGACGAGAAAGCCAAGGTTCAGAGAGGTTCATTAACTTGCCCAAGTGGCAGAACCAGAATATACTCAGTCCAGTCTGATTGCAAGCCCAGCTTTCTGGCCATCCAGTGCTGTCAGGACTTTGGGTCAGATTGGGGGACAGGGCGCCCCTTCCAGGACTACAGTACAGATACTAAGGTGGAGGCTTGTGAGGGGCAGGGGGCAGTGGGATCTGCCAGAGGAGACCAATGTTTGACGTTTCCCAGCCTGTGATCATGTATAGAAGGGAGGGAAGGGAAGGGAAGGGAAGGGAAGGGAAGGGAAGGGCAGGGGAGGGCAGGGCAGGGCAGGGCAGGGCAGGGCAGGACAGACCCAGGGCTGTGCTCAGCTGTTTCATGCAGTCCTTTCTTCATTTTATATCCATGAATTTCAAAGTGGATATTTTGATTCTTGGACATCTCCCATAGGACAAACCTCATTTCTGAATTAACGGCAGCTCTAGCTTCAGGCCCTGGATGCCAGCCCCTCCCTCTACCCTGCCGAGAGGGGACCCTCCCACAGGTTCCTACCTGTGTCCCTCCCAGTCCTCTGAAAGTGTGTGTCTATGGGATTTCTGTTTCAAGGCTGTCTCCCCCTGGCCAATGATGAGAAGCCCCAAAGGTGGGTGGCTCACGTCACCTGTCCTGTCTCCCTGGTGCACAGTTCTAACCATAAGTGCGGTGATTCAAGTTATGAGTTTTGGACTCTGTGATGGCGAGAACGTGTACCCACACAAGCACTTTGTCTTACACGTTCACTGCAATGTTCAATAAAAGAGACATTCAGCACCATACTATAAAGCAGGATTTACATTAAATGATTAGCCTAACTACAGGTTAATGTAAGTGTTCTGCGCATGTTTAAGATAGGTTTGGCTAAGCAAGCTTGTTTGCTGGATTAGGTGTATTAAATGCATCTTCAACTCACTATGTTTTCAATGGGTAATAGATTCACCATGATGGAATCTCAGCATAAATCAAGGGGTACAGCCAAGCATGGTGGCACATGCCTGTACTCCCAGTACTCTTGGAGCCTGAGACAGGACGATGCTAAATTCCAGCCCAGCCGGGGCAACTGAATGACACTCTGTCTCAAAATAAAAAATAAAATTTATAAACAGCTGGGAGTGTAGCTCAGTGCAAAGGCTATAAGTTAACAAAACAAAACAAAACAAAGCAAAACAAAACACAACTCTCAATGGGTACCTGTACCTGTTAGTAAACAGATGTGTGAGGGAGCCAGGGAAAAGAGGGACAGGCCCCAGCCTGTGTCTGGAAACCATTTGCCCAGAGACCTAGCATCCAAAGGGAAGATTCCAAGTTTGGAGTGGGGCTGTGGTGAGGGTCTTCCTCCAGAGGGCTGGTCCCTCTCAGGTTTGAGGTAAGCACCTTGGGTTCCATCCATCTGGTCTAAAGGATGCACATAGCGCATGAAATCCCATTCACTCTGGCCCCCATGAGTCCCTAAAAAACACTGCAAACAAGACCCAAAGGCCAACACAGCAGCTGGTTCCAGTCCAGAGGGGCAGTGCTCCTAAATATTCCTGTGACCATATGCTTCCTGATGCCACAGAACCCACTTAGTGACTCTATGGTGGCTTCCAAAATCTTATTTATGGCCTACAAGACTCAGAGGGACAGGGATTCTGCAACTTGTGGACAGCTTTGTGCACACAGCTGACTTCCCTCTTCTGGAGTAACTGAAAATCCATCCACACCTTCCCAGGAGGTGAAACATTCCAACAAATTAGAATATCTACCCGCTATGGATTTCCTGTTGCTAGGCAACCAGAAGTGCGGAAATGCACATGCCCCGCCCCCAGTTTCTGGTGTGGAACGAGGTGTGCTGCACATGTTAAAGGTCTGCCTGCAGCAGTGCCTGTTGGGGAAGTCAGCGACTCATTAATTCTCCAACTCAAACAAATAACCGTTTTTGTGAGTCTCAGCTTGCAAGGGTCATTCACCCCATCCCACTTCCCCTCGCCCTAATGACTGTGTCATTGCCCTTAAAGCTGGGAAACTTAAGGCTTTAAAAGAGAACAGGGGTCCACCAAAGTCACAGAACTAGGACAGAGAGGAGTTAGGGCTCCGATCCATGCCTATTGAACCCCAAATTTTGGATGACATTGGACAAAGCCATGAGTTTAAATCTAAATCAGAACCCTGGGCCTCCCTAGAGGCTGAAAATGAAAAAATGAAAATCTGGTTTGAAAATCCTCTTCAAATAAAATAAACATGGGGAGAGGTACACCCCCTGAAGGCCCTGAGGGCTGGGGAAGGGTACTAAGAAAAGAAAGTATCATCCTGAAGCTCTGGGGCTCAGGTTTTTTCTTTGTTTCTAGTACTGGGGCTGGAATCCGGGCCTCGGGCCTGGGAGGCAAGCACTCTACCACCGCGCTACACCTACACACCCAGTATTTATTCCCCTTCTGATTATAGAAGTTATGCATTTCACTGTCAAGGACAAAAATAGATCTAGATACAAAAACACATTTCCATCACTAAATAGGACTGAGGTTAAAATGTGGGCAAACCAACTTGCTGTCAAGTCTTCTGGTCATTATCTTATAAAGCTAGTATCAAACTACAGGAGCGATTTATCAGTGCCAGTAATTATTTAATATCTGATGCTCCATCAGCTGGGAACTACTACTATGTGCTGAGTCTTGGGTCCTATCTGTTTCACAGTCTAGGGCACAGAGGCGCAGAGGTGTGAGGACCCTACAGAAATCCCCACAGCAAATCCCTGGAAGAGAATTCTGATTTTCTAGCTCCTCCTCACTTCATCTCAGCTATTTGTTGACTGGTGTCTTGACCAGGAGCTGAAGGAACTGTCTTTGTCCACAACCATTTGCAGAGCCTGTACCTGTACGCAGGCACAATTTCTCATGATACTCCTCTGCTCAAGAGCCTTGCATGGCTGCCCGTTACACAGAGAACACGTCCCAAGCTCTCACAGCTACCTGCCAAGGCTCTTACTGTCCTCTCTCTCACTCACTGTGAGTCGCAGACTTCCATAAGCCCCACCCCCCTGTATGATCCTTTCCCTTGGGGGAGCTAATTTGATTTGCTTCTACCCACAGGACACGAGCAGGAAGGGGAATGGGATAGTGTTCTGCCACTGCACCAGACTATAGACTATCTTCCTAGCAGAGAAGGAAAATAAAAATCTCTCAGCCTAGAGATTGTCTTTGCAGTTTGATAAAGCAATGTCTATCCTGAGAAGCCCACGGGGCCAGGAAGGCTGGGTGGCTTCCAGGCTGATGGCCACAAAGGCTGGGGCCTGGGTCATTCACCCTCTGAACTAATTCTACCAGCAGCAGGATAATCCTGGAAGTAGATTCTTTCCCCATTGAGCATCCACATAAGAGCGCAGCCCAGCCAACACCCTCACTGCTGCCTGGTGACACCCTGACCAGAGGATTCGGTTAAGTTGTTCCTGGATTCCTGGCCCATAGAAACCCTGAGACAGCACACCCATGCTGCTTGGAGCCCCTGGGTGTGGTAAGTTGTTACACAGCAGTACTAACTAATACATGCCTGCCCTACTACTCAGCCTCCAGCTCTTCCCCTGCCCATGCCCCAGTCCTGAGGGCCTCCTCATGGCTTTGGAAGCAAGCCAGGCCCAGCACGCACCTACACGAGGTCTTCTCACTCGCTGCCCCCAGTTCCAGAATGCTTCCCACCTCTAGATACCTCTCTGGCTGCAACCCTCACTAATTCTCTGCTGCCACGTTCCCCATAAAGGAGGCCTTCCTGATCTTTTGAGTGAAGTGTCCTACCCTGCTGCGGCCTCTCTGTCCCCCAACCTTGCTTTAGTTTTCTTCACAGCACTTACTACCAGCTGATATACAGTAACTTTTGTGGTTTATTGTCTCTTCCCAACCCCACTAGAAAGTAAGCTGTCATGTTCTCTGAAGTCTCCCCAGCACACAGTCAGCCTACCATGAGCTTTTGCTAAATAGACAGTCTTATTCAGTCCTCTCAGTAACAAGAAGATAGTGTTAACATCATTCTTTCAGAGACAGGGGAGCTGAGGCTCAGAGAGGCAACCCGTGGTTTGCTCAAGCCCACACAGCAAGTGAGCTGCAGAATCAGGACCGAGACCAGGTCTGCTGGAGGCCCTCCAGCCTCCTAGGGCCTTCCTTGCAGTCAGGGAGGTCTGATTCTGATCCCAGGAGTAAGCAGCCTTCCCAGTGTCCCTCTCCCAAGGCCCTCCGGGGCTGAGCCTTGAAGAGGGGCCTTGGCACCCCTCCTCCCTCCTCTGAGAACCCCTGGCAGCAAGTGCTCCCTTTATAAATATCTTCCAAGCAGCTCCCTCAGCATTCCCACTGAGAAACATCATCAGCTCATGCATGTGCCCAGGGGACCCCATCTCAGCTGGGGGTGGGGTGCAGCTGCCTGAGCTTCCCTTTGTTGAGGTCTCAAGCTGTCTTTCCCTCCAGGGAGGCCAGGCAGAGTGGAATTCCTGATTCTCAAAGACCACACAGCTGTGAGACCTCTGGTGCCCATCTGGGTGGCACTGCCAGGCCTGAAGGAACACAGGGTTGAATGTCTTTAAAGAACTCAGGGCTTCTCGGAGGAACTTAGTTATCTGACGGCTTTTCACCATTGCCCATGTTTAGGATGAATGGATTGAGGAAAAACTAAGGAAGACACTGAAATCAGACACCACAGTACTTAATAATGGGCATGCATAGTTGACTTGGACCTCCTTAATACACCCAAGAAACAAAGGCACAGTTCATCCAAAAGGGTGTTCGTGTTTGTTGTAATCAGGGGTTGGGAGGAGAACAATTATAACTCCAGGACATGGAGTTTATAATGTTGTTTTATGAGGGTCACCCAGAGTTAACATAAGAAAACGCAGGAAATCTATCCACAACACTAAAGACATAGAATATTTAGCCAAGGGCCTAAATCCCACAGCAATGTCCTGCATGAGTCCAGATGAAGACCCAGAGCTCATGACAATGCCTCCCACGAGTCCAACTGGAGGTCTAGAGCCCATAAGAAGGACTCATGCCAGTCTCTTTTATGGATCCATGCTGGGAAGGCCCGTAGGTCAACAGTGGAAGCTAGAAAGTCTATGCCAGTGGGATGAAGGAGCTGTACTGACAGGAAGAGGCTTCTACGCTGGAATTGAGAAGTCACACTCACAACAAAGACCAGGGCTGTCCTGAAAAGCACCACAGCCATCCTCAGTGACAAGGAGGCCCCAAGCTCCTCTGATGATAAGCGCAATGGAGTACATGCCAGGAAGCCAGTGTGATGAGTTTGTCCTGGAGATTAAATGGCGCACCTCTTCTCCTCTGGAGCCAGGAAGCAATGCTCGATGTAAGGACCAGGGCTTCTCCAAGAGAACCAATGGCTCAAACAGCAACTCGGAGAACCCACAATGCCTCAACGCCTCAATGCACCTCCACGCCTCAATGCATAGCTTCTCCTCCACATCTCTATTTATGCTGGCAACTTTCCTCAGGTGAAACATCTACGCTCAGCAGCATGGTGATTTAATTCTACTGGCGTTAAGTTGACCACCAGTTTTTAATCCGTAACAATGTTATAGGGAAGGAAAAGACCTGGTCAGACATTAACTATAAATGAGTCTTTAACAATCACAGAGACCTTAGCACACACATTTACTGTCACTCCCTACAAAATCATATCCCCATTAGGTATGGTCATGTGACTCACATGAACCAATGAAATGTGAGTTGAAGTGACACCACTTATTTCCAGGCAGAAACTTTAAGAGCTGAAGCAGTCAGGTTGGTGCTACACACACATATCCCAGCACTCTGAGAGGTAGAGGCAGGAAGATTGTAGGTATGAGCCTAGCCTGAGCTACACAACGAAATCCCTGCCTCAAAAAACAAAAACCAAACAACCTAAGAGGCAATGCATGGCTGGCCATATATTTTGGCCATGTGACTGTCATTTCCTGAGGCAAACTGCTCCTGGATTAAAGATGAAAAGGGCTAAAACCATAGCCAGTGTCAGTGGAGATGCAGAGTACTCCAGAAAAAAACCCATTTTTCTGCCTGAGCCACTGCGGTTTGGGTGGTGTTATTGCACCAGCCTGGCCTATCCTAACAGAGATATCCTAACAGAGATCCTAACAGAGGCAAACCAAACAGCCACCCACTGGGCATATTTAAGAGCAGGAGATTTTGAGACAAATGGCTCTCAGCTCTAGTTCCAGCTGTGGTCCTCTGTCTGGCCTCAAGTATGTCATTTAGCCTTTGCGAGCCTTAGCCTCCCCCACCATAAGCTGCTAACTGCTGGAAACTTTCCCAGCTAGAGGCAGATCCAGACAGGAGGACAAACTCTCCCAGGAAGTATTGAGCAACTTGCATTTTGCTGTGACAAGACATCACTTGATGAAGACATGAGGGTTAACAACAGTAATTGAGCGGAAGGAGAAAATACCCAACCTGATTCCATAGCACACATGGCACCAGTTCACCTGCAAATCAGTGATGCACTCTGAAAAGCAGGCAGTTGTTCCAAGTGCCCCTTTAAGGAGGGGGAGGTTAATTTCAAACATTCTCTTTTTGATCATCTGCTTCTGTTAATATTAGTAACAGGCTATTTTCAAACTCTCATAAACTCAGGCACATGAAGGCCAGGAATCACCAGAAAGGACCATTCCATGACCCCGTGAAGATCCTTCAATCTTCACCACAAGGTCTCAGGGCCTGGTAATGTAGGGCAGAGAATTCTGGGTACGGGAGTTGGTGGCAGCAGCTACTAACGCTGCTGATATGTATGCCTTCTTGTCCTCTGATTTTTTTTAAAATATGGGAATAACTTCAGATTGGAAACACAGAGGGTTATTCTTTTGCAAAGAGAGGAATTAAAAGTAGAAAAGCAACACCCATGCCCCTTTTGCCTGTGGCAGGCATCAGAAAACTGTAGAACACGGCCCAGACAAGCCCTGGGAATCCATAGCACAGCACCCCAGGCGGCCACTCCCAGTCACTTGGAGTTGGCAGTGTGTGGAAACCTACTTGGTATCCTGCTACAGACTCACCAGCTAGTTATCTCTGAGGGCAGTCATGGGATTATGGAGCTGAGAGGAATTTACACCCAGAATACCCGGCCTCTGCTTGTTTACCTCCAGAGACAGGAAGCTCCCCGTTTCTCACTCCTTCTTGTCTGCAGTGGCCTTAGAACCCTAGCTTATCTATAGTCTAAAGCATATCCCAGTGATGGGACACTTGCTCCCTGCCCACTCGCCAACCAGGGAAAGCGGTCTCTTTGGCTGGTAAATTAAAACCATCACTGGCCTACGTTTGCCTGGAGACACACAGACAGATGCACTTCACTAGCTCACCATGGGAGGTACTCTGAGGCCGCAGGGCTGTCGTGGGCCTCCAGTACTCCAGGATGAGGTAGGCATCTCTCGCTATAATCAGAATGCACACAAAAAGGTGCTGTGCAGAGGTGGCTCAGAAACCAGGGACCCCAGGGCTTTGTGATACAAATGAGGCAATGGAGGCAAACATAGAAGCATAGCTTTTGCTGCGCCCGCTGTGGATCCTGCAGAACCAGGAAGAAAGGCCTGGCTGCCTGGCCCCTGGTCTGGGGCTTTCTGTGATGCTGAGCTCCAGGTCCACATTATCTCTTCTTCTCTAGTGGGACAGGATCAGAATCACCAAAGCTGACTCAGTATGGAAAAGAGTCAGGGCTCACAATCACGCAGGCCTGGGTTCAAATGCCGACGCTTCCTGGCTGAGACCTGAGCAAGTGCTTGATGCCTCTGAGCCTCAGTTTCTTCATCTCTGAAGCAAGGAGCATAATGTAGCGGGGAGAGGTGAACATCACGAAAGAGAGGAAGTGACAGCTAAGCAAAGGGCTCATACCATCTGGCACACACAGCACAGCATGGCCACGTAAGGAACACACACTCCCTCCCCATCTTCCTCCTCTAGATCCTGCGGGGCAGGGTCCCACTCGGAGCCCAGGGCTCTGGGTCAGCCCTGTGGCTGTGCTCAAGGCTCAAGGCAGATGCTGACCCTGCAGCCTCCTGCTGTGCAACCTTGGCCAGTCACTTCACCTCCTCCCGCCACCTCAGCTGCCACGCTGCCGCCTGGGAAGTAAGTCTGCTCACACACAGGTGGAAGCGCAGACTTAAAGATCAACACCCTGAGCTCAGCACCTGTGCACAGCTGACACTCAGTGGATGCCGCCACCTGTGTCCGAGTCCCCTGTGAACTGGGAGACGCACACTGTGGAGGCCCCCCAGAAGGAAGTGCTTTCGTTGTCCTCTGTGAGGCGACACCCACCAGATACCCTCGTGAGGGGCAGAATCGGCGCTTTTTTGTGGCTGCTATTTTAATGACATCTAAAAGGTCATATTTCCCCAATTAAGAGGCGTTAATTAGTCACACACATGTCTGGCTTCGATTCTTTAGACTACAGAGTGGGAAGGAAATCTCTGAAGTGTGAATGCAGAGGGAAAAACAGGCAGCCACTGCTACCAGAAGCACACAGAGACCCATGAGTACAGGCATTCTCAGTGACAGCCGACAGCCGGAAGGGCCTGAACCTGTTGAGTGCAGCTATGAGCCACATGGCCACATTTTTCAGTCAAGGAGGACCCCGTGTGTGACGGGGGTCCCGTAAGATCTGCTTACTGGTGAGGTCGTGGGGGCTTAGTTGATGCTGAGTACACTCTGTGCTGTTCACACAAAATTGCCCAACAAATTGTTTCTCAGAATGTAAGCTTGCCATTAATTGACATGTGACTGCATAAAGGAGAGGAAAGGGATCGCCACTGACCAATGTCTCACTGTGAGGCCACAGTAACTTTTACCCCTTTGGCAAGTCAATGAATTCCCCAAGACTAAGCTGTCACACCTATAAAAATGGATGCATAGAATGATGATCGGGATCATTGCTAACATTTACAGTCCTTGCTGTGAGACATTCCTCCGAATGGAGGGCTTTTGCCGCCTCTGTCTCATTCCATCTCTCCCTCAGATCTGTACCTTAAGTCTGTATATACAAGATAAGTAAATGGGGAATGCTTAGGAAACAAATTATTCAGGCAAGTGTGAGGTTGTGAGTTCAATTCCTGTCAAAAACCAACAACAAATTATTACAGTAAAAGACACATCGCCATTCATCCTCCTCAAAATATTTTCCAATGCTTTGAACACACTTATCCCACCATCCTTGCCACTTCCTGAAGCAGTTCTGGAAATTCTCTTTCATGAGTATCTTTAGACAGTGTGATTAAAAAAAAAAATGTGGTGAATGCTGCTGCCAAGAGCCATCCAACAGAAAGACAGTGTGTCCTTATCTATCTTATTCACCAGATTCGGCACTGTGCAACTCTCTGGCTCTTCCCTAAAGTCAGAAATCACCACGAAAGGTAAACATTTTAAATTGACTCAGGATATCAAATCAGTCACAAGAGCACATCTAAAGACACTCACACGAGCTGGGCATAATAGCATACAGCCGTAATCCTAGCACTCAGGACGTTGAGGCAGGAAGTTTGCTGCAAGTTTGAGGCCAGCATGGACTAGTAGACAGACCCTGTCTCAAAAAACAAAACAAACAAGCAAAAGACTCATGTAAGAGGACTTCTAGAACTGCTTCAGAAAGTGGCAGGGAAGAATGAAGTGAGGGTATGTTGAGAGGGATCGTGATAATATGTCTTATGCTGTAAGAAATTATTTTTAAAAATTTAATATTCATTGTAGTTTTTGATCACATAGCATAGGGTACTCCTCCTATCTTTGCTAGGAAGAAACTAAGATGCAGCGATGCCAAGGACTCTGCCTCAGGTTACTGAGGTGGCCAAGTCAGGTCAGGGATTTAGGTTCAGGTCTGTCCCACCAGAAGGCTGTAACAGCCACAGTGCCTGGCTTTGTGGCCCATGGGACAGGCTGCTCTCCTGGCCACGTCCCCTCCCGGAACACCATGCACTCCCTGGGTCCCCTCAGCCTCACTCCTTGCTGCCTGGCTGCCGGTGTCAGGGATGGAACAGACACAAGCTTCTGCTGGGTCTGCCCACGGCTGCTATTTGCAGGATCTCTAGGGGATGATTTGTTTCAACAAATTCGTAAAGAATGCTACAAGCAAAGCAAAACAAAACAAAATGCCAGCACTTCTAAAGACAATAAAGGGGGAAACCTTATGTAGTCACATGGCTGCAAAAGAGTAGATTTCAGATAGTGTGTGTGTGTCACACACACAGGCGCCCCACATATACAATGCCAGGCAGGGCAGGCTGGGATGGGGAGACGGACCCCACCCTCCTGCAAGCTCTTCCTGAGCTCCTGCCAGCCAAGCCTCGGTAAACATAAGAATCCAGCTGCCAAGCCCTCTGGCACATTCATTAATTAAACTCTATGGATTTGCTCTGTTCCTGGAAACCTGAGCTCACTTCAACAATAACTGGAGGCCATGCAGGCTCAGGCTGAGGCGAGTGTGCCAGGGACTTGCCACCGTGAAGAGCAGTAGAAAACCCCAGCTCTAGACTCTGGGTCTGCCCTGAGGGGCTGTGTGACTTTGGCCAAGTCACTGCTTCCTCTGGGCCTCAGCTTCATTCTGTGAACCAAGGACTGAGGGGTGCTAGACCAGGTGGGGAGCTGCTCTTCTGGAACCTGGGCTCCCCTCAGGCCTGCCCCTTGTCTCCGGACACCTCTGCACGCCTTCCTCTCTGCCCAGTGAGACCACAGGAGGGAGTGAGCAGGCTCGCTGTGCAAGGCCAGTTGGCAGAACAAAGTCTTTTGATGGAATCCAATCTACCTCATTCTCCAGGGTGGAACGACTGGGTGCATTTCCAAAAGTGTGTTACACAAGACACGCATCCAGTGCACTGCTCTGCGATTGTAGCACATGCACACTGTTAAACTGCTCCATTTAGAGGCACACGTCCTCTCCCTACCCCGCCTTAGCACTTCTGACAGTGGTATCTCACAGGTGGTGTGTACATTCCCTGGGTGAGCACCTTCCCCACCACAGTGTTAGCACTGGAGGAAGCCAAGGACCATCTCTGGATGGTCCGCAGTATATTCTCAATTAAAGGCTCTGAAAAAGCCTGCATTAAAAACCCAATTGGTTTTTAAACGGATTGTCTGTGCTGTCGTTTTTGTTGTTGCTGTGGTTGTGGTTGTGTGTGTAGGACTAGGAGCTGAACACAGGATCTTCACACTGAGCTATATCTTTTGTCCTTTAAAAAAATTTTGGTTTTAAATTTTGAGGTAGGGTCTCGCAAAGTTGCTAAGTTGCCCAAGCTGGGCTCAACTTTGCAGTAGTGAAATTGCATCCTGGAGTGAAAGGTATGGGTTACCCACCCTGCTTCTGCACTATTTTATTCATGGGACACTTATCAATGGGCCAAGTGTTTCCCAACTGGGAAAGCGACGGGAAAAACTGTCAGAGGGTTCATCTTTAGAGGAGACAACCCAGGGCTGGGTGGAAAGGGATCTAAGTCCTTTCTAAGTCTCAACATCCAGAAACAAATCTGTGAAATGTCCACCCTTTAACACTCACCTTGGTGGCCCCCTCCAGTCCCCAAAACACCTTCCAGACAAGCAGACATAGGAATGTAACCAGGAGGCCAAATGGAACTTTAAAAGTTAAAGGGTTTTTGTTTTTTTTTCCTTTAGAAACAAGCTGCTTCTTCAAACTTCCTTGGACTACTGTCTAAATGCCACCCTCTTCTCTCCCCTTGAGATCCCAGAAGAATGGTCAGAATACACAGGTGCCACCAGAAAGGGCGGGTCAGTCCCCTTTCCCTGTGGAAAGGGGAGCTGACGGGCCGGGCAGGAGGAAGCAGGCCTGGAGCTGCCTATTGTCTCCTCGAGGTCCTGCTCTCTCTTCCTTCCTTGCATGCCGGGACACAGGGAGACGGTCATCTGGGTAACATGAGGTTCTCTATATCTCCTTGGAACTACTGGGAATAAAGCCCTCTTTCCTTTCACCAGAATTAATGGCCTTGCTTGGCTTGTTTGGTCAGGGATGAGCACGTGGAACCTCATTGCCTGCAGGACAGGCAGGACAGAGACCTGCCTCTGGCTACCCATGTGGCAAGAAGTCCATCTGGACTTAGATCCTGGGCCTATCTTACTCTGGAGCCCAACACCTCTCTGTTATGCCCCTTGGTTCTCAGGGTGCTCAGCCTGCAGTCTACACAGTAGAGGTGCTCAGGAGCTTTTAAAAGGCTGGTTGTGTGCACCCTGCCCCCAACCCCAGGCCTGTGTGCTAGACTCTGGAGAGTAGGCCTGGCACCTGCATTCTGTGGGAACCTTGGTCCTCTCATGATGGTTTGCAAATAGAGAGTGTGGGGCTCTATCTGAGCAAAGAGTCTGCAGCCAACCCAGACCCTGCTCACAGACCGTGTGCCTTGTGGAGTTATACTGACTGAAAACAAGCGGGGACCCGGGAAAGAACAGGGTATCTTTTATCTTTGAAAAGCTTGACTTTTGCCATTTCTGCAAATAACACCAATAATACTCACAACTACTTCTCAATAATCATAATAACCACCACATCATCCTAGTGACAATGGCCAACAGTGTTCCTCAGGACAGGGACCAAATGGGAAGTGGGAAGTGTCAGCTCACACCTGCAATGGTTGGTGAGAGGCGGGAGTGTTGTGCAGTCCCCAGACAGCAGACCATGTGTCCATCTCAGGGCCCCTGACACAGGGACACAGGTGACAGGTGGAAGGGTGGCTGGGCTAAATGTGGCCCCCAGCACTGAGTGGTTTCCTGTGGTGATGTCAGCTTTAGCCAGTGCAAAGATCCTCTTCACCTGAGGGCTTCAGTGTGGGCCAGCTAGAAGTCTAGAGGGTGAAGTCACCCAACCATCCCTCTAGGATAAGCCGGCGAGACCCTTGTCCCCTCAGAACCAGAAGGGCCCAGGGCACCTTGCGTGTTCAGATCCCAAACCAGAGCACAATTCCAGTTCTGTGAGCGTGCCACAGGGACAAGGAGGAAACAGATGTGCCCAGACTGCAGGGTGTCCCCTCAGCTTCAGGCTTCCAGGGGGCAAAGACAGGATGTAGAATCCTGGACCTTCCCATAGTACCCTATCACTGCATTTCTGTTTGTCACTGTGCAAGTCAGTGCCTTCCCAAGTCTGTCTCTGGCTGGGGTGGTGGCTGGCACTACAGCATGGTTTTCTACTTTCCATTTCCTTTCTGGATTTGTAAAAAGCTCTCTAAATATTAGAAAGATTGCAAATGTATAATGTGGGAGTCCACACCCCACCTGTCTCCTCCTGGCCTTCACATCCAAAAGGGCTGGTGCTCTAAACCTCAGAGCCTCTGCTTCCCCAGGGGCTGGGGTTCCAGGGAGGGTACACGGAGGCAGTGCCTGAGCTCGGAGCAGAGCCGCAGCCACCTGGGAGTCCTGGGCACAGACCCTCTCTCACATTTGTGCCTGCTTGATGACAACGGGCCGCTGCTGCTTTCTGAGCAATTCGTCTCTATGGAATCTCGCCAAAGTACTTAATTAGGGGTTCCTAACGTGACACAGCACTTCGTCTTCATATCTCAGACACTCCTATCTCAGCGGAGTTAGGAAATGACAGTGACAGGTACAAGTGCCTTAAAAAGAGATGTGGGATCAAAACAGTGGAGTGTGGGAACATGGGTAATCATTCATTTGTTCATTCACCCAAGAAAAATATTTACTGGGTGCCAGGGAGGAGGCTGAGCTTGGAGGGGCTAAGGGAACTTCCCGGGGCCATGAGAACATACTGGGTCCTAACAGAAGTGTGGCCCGAGGGTGGGCATCTGTGCAAATGCACTCAGCTGCACACTGAAGATACAAGCATGATGCCTTGTGTAAATCACACCTGCACAATACTTCCCTATATTTTAGGTGTTTATTTATAATATCCCTATAGCGCAGCAAAAGTGTGATATTAAAACTGGTACTCAGCACTGCTTGGAGTACCTGCATGCCAAGAATTGTTCCAGGTGCCTGATATATATGAGCAGGTGTGGTCTCCATCATGGCCCTGTCAAGTGCTGTTGTTTTCTCCACCCGAAAAATAAGGAAGCTCAGGCAGCAAGCTGTGAAGTGATCTGCCTAGGTCAAGCTGTTGCAGGGTACAAAGATGGGCTCTGAACAGCGGCCATCTGGCTCCAGAGTCTGTGCGTTAGCCACTGACTAGCTTTTCCTGGGTTCAACAGAAGGGAAAGGCATCCTGCCCTCATGGCACCTACATGACGCAGCTCAAAAAAGCAGAGGGGCTGGGAGTGGAGCTCAGTGCCAAAACAGATACTCAGAATGTCCAAGGCTCTGGGCTCCAACCCAACACCCCCCAAAAAGCATCAGAGTGTAACCTTGGCCTCAGCACCCACCCACCCACACTCAATAAGTGCATCTTCCTCCCTTCTCTCTCCTCTCAAAAAGATTAGGAGAGTAAGGTCCAGGGTCAAATGCCTAAAAGCCCCAGCACAGTGCATGGCACACAGTAGGGCCTTAATAGGTGTAATCAACTACACAAATGAGCAGAGAGTAGAATTCCAACCAGCTAATCAGAAGGCTGCATGAGCCTTCTTGTGGCAACGCCCCATATTGGTTGGAAGGAATTTGGGGGCAACTCCTAGGAGGCTGGCTGACTGCAATCCCATAAGGCCACATAAACCAGACCTGGAAGCCTGGCACAGCTGTAACTTGGAATCCCAAGAGGCAGCTCAGGGGGATGTGAGAGCTAGGGCCGGGCCAGGAGCACACACAGAAAACTTTAGAGGCCTGGATATGACTATAATAGGCCCTGAGTGTCTTGCGGTCCTGAGAAGGCAGCCGTGGTTTGTGGAATAGCTTGCTGTTGAACAGTGAACTCAGATTCGTCACCATACACCTTTCCAAACTAGGTAGGTCTTCTACAAGAAAGGCAGAGACTGTGGAGCCCTGGCCTTTCCACTAACAAATCTGGCTGGGGACTCCTAGGAGCCGAGAGTCTTCCTTCACTTCCTCCTTCCCTCCCTCTATCTACCCACCTGCCTACCCGCCCAGCCATCAGATTTCACCATGTGTCAGAAAGTGCCTGGCACGGTGCTGTGCCCAGAGGATGTAAAATGCCAAATACTTCTGGGCACTGCTTTGTGATCCGGCAAAAAATGCTGGAAAGAATCTGGAAGACGGTCAGAGATGCATCTGTGAAGAGGTCAGACCATCACATCCCCATGACAGAATGCACAACGCATGCATTCGCTGCTGTGAACACCCAGCAGGGCCCTCTGTCGAGGCAGTGGGTGAGTGCTGGGACCAACTCTGTCTTGTTTCCGGATGGAGCCCTGGAGTCCCAAGCTGTGTGGCACATAGTAAGTGCTCAATAAATATTTGCCGACTGAACGCAGATTAGAAAACATTAAGGACTTGTTCCTTGAGAGGGCACACCCATGTGACTACCTCTGCTGGGGGCTCTTTCTACAAAGACATATTCTGAGATCCATCCCAGGCCCATAGGACAACCTCTGGGACTCTTCAGGTTGAACCTGGATACACGTGACACCCACCAGACCTTGAGTTCAATCATTTTTGCAGCCCCCTTTGCATCCGGGGATATCACGGCTTGAAGAAGCTCAAGACCACAGTCGCAGATATAGCAAGGGGTGGCAGCGGGATTCAAACCCAGGCCAGTCTGTTTGTTTCACTGTCATTTCCTCCCCAGCCCCACCTTGACAAGCACACGCCATTGAGCCATTCAATGGGTGTGGCTTCTTCATCACTCAGCACAGGGACCTGGAAGGGCTGTCATTTCCAACTAAGGACACTGAGAGGCTGAAACTCTACAGGGCTCTGTGTTATGCAAAAAGATTAGGAACTCAGAAGAGAGCTTCAAAGGCTTCCTCTGTTTCTTTTCTCATCCCTCTCCAAGAGCTGTTATCTACACCAGAGCAGAGAAAAAGCTCTTGGGCGTAGGATGGGAAAGGGCTCCAATCGCTCTGCCCACAGGCTTGTATCGGAGGGCCTCTTGCGGTGTCTGTGGGACTCTTCCTTCCTAAGGAGATGTGGGCCTAAAAACACTCCCAGATGCTCTGATCAACAAGCTTGGGTGGGGTGCGAGGATGAGCTGGGCAGGGTGCATCTTTTGAGATGCGTGGGGAGGCCAAGTGGAAGCAAAGGAGGCCAGGAGGGATCCTGGGGGGCCACTGGGCCTGTGCCTCCTGGGGGCAGGCCCTGCTCTCCCTTCTCCTGGCTGGACAATGAAGTCCCAACTGAGTGGGTCCATCTGATGAGAAAACGGTCCAGTGTTAAGAGGCCAGCAGGACCTGTGTATGGTGCTGTCACACCAGGGAGGGGACACAGGGGGCCATGCTAAGGTGGGACTGTCAATAGCCAGTGGCTGGAGAGAGAGGATTACAGAACTCCTCATTGCAAGGCACTCTGCATATGCCAGGCACTGTGCCAAGTGCTTCACACTCGTCCCTACTAAGGAGGGCCAGCGCCAGACGGGAAACTGAGGCCTGCTCAAACTCTTGCACGAAGGCCCAAAGCTAGTAACAGGGAAGTAAATGTATGAATCTGAGCCAATTCACTGAGAAGGTTCTAATAGGTCACACCACAGCCTCCAAAAACAGGGCAACCGAGGCCCAGAGGCAGTACATGGGAGAAGAGGCTGATTCACCGCTGCACCACTAGGGTTTGCATCTCAGTGGTTTCTCAAAAGCTTCCCAAAGGCAGAAATGACTTCTCATTATCAGTAACAACTTAAACAGCTGACTATAGGGTTTTGCAAACAGTAGGAGCTCAACAAATGTCCGATGCTCAATTCTGAGACATGTCATAGTTGAGACTCACTTGGCCTCTGAGCGCCCCAACTTTGAATCTAGAAACCCAAGCTCCAGACCTGGGTCTGTCACTAACTTGCTGTGTACATTTCTTTGCCTCTCTGGGCTTCAGCTTCCCTGGCTAACAGAACAATGCATCAAGCAGAATGACCCAGTCTTGACTGACAATCAAGACTCAGAAGCTCTTCTAGGGCCGGGCATGTTGGTGTGTGCTTGTAATCTCAGCACTTGGAAGGCTGAGGCAGGAGGATCTCCAAGAGTTCAAGGCAGGCTACCTAGTGAGTTCAAGGCCAGTCTGAACTACATAGCGAGAGCTTGTTTCAAAAAACAAAAACAAAAACAATGACAAAAAATAAGCTCCTCCAGAAAGAATTCCAGGCCAACCTTCTGCCCCTCACTGCTTGTGTGCACCAGCTCCTGGGTCTCATTTAGATATGTTTATGCACAATAAAGCTGTTTACTCATTGTCTATCCATCAGGATAGCTTTTACTCTTCAAGCCCAGCCCTGGGAGTTCCAAAACCTTCCAGGCTCTTCCTACCAAGAAGTTGGCAGAGGGTGGGGTTGGAGGCTGCTTCAGCATGGCCCTCGAATTCACGCAGTGTCCTCCCCAAAGCAAGAAGAAAAGGAAAGGCTCGGCTGCCAAAGGAGAAGATACAGATGCTGAATTATAGATGAGCTCGGAGAGGGCCATTTCTAGAAATCCGGTTGATGAATGGTGGGATCGTAAACTACTGGATACCTCTTGGCTTTGGCAGGGAGCAAATATTAAATATTTGGATGTGGAGCTTGGTGACATGGCAAAGAGTATTTCCAAATACTGGAAAGTATGCGCCCCACTTGGCCTCCCCATCTGACAGGTGATAAGTAGAATGACATAAAAGTCACCGTTTATGTAGCAGTGACCAAGTGCCAAGGGGCCCACAGAGCATCTCATGTGGTTCTCTTAACAACTCTGTGATCTGACTCTACGTACAGTTGAAGAAAACTGCTTTTCCACAGTGGAAGCATTGCCCCACATCACACCAGGAATTGGAGGTTATTTTACCAAGAAGTTAGGACATTCCAAAATCCTGCTGGGAATATTGTGGCTCTGCTCATGGTGTGTTGGTCAATGCCACATGGCTACTCTGGGCCTGGCAAGGAAGTGAACGTACATCTCCTGGCAGGGACTGTTATAACTCTCATCAGTGGTCCTCAGATGAGGGTAGTTCTGCTCCACCTTGAATTTGGCAATGTCTGGAAACATTCTGAATCATCAAAATTGGGGGAGGGAAGGGGTCCTAGTGGCAGCTGGTGGATAGAGGTCAGGGATGCTGGTTGACACTCTACAGGGCACAGGACATCTTCCTGCAACAGAATCGATCAGCCCCCAATGTAAGTGTTGTCATGGTGTGAAACCCTGATCTATACCACAGAGCCGCTGGGAAAGACAAATCTACTGTCCTGTGCCGAAAGGGGCTACAAAATGAGCCATCGAGCAGACCTGGGCTGGAGCTGAGACTTGGCTGATGGACTGTGGACTGATGGACTTGGCTAGATAACTTAGGCCAAGTCACCTCTCTCCCTGGACCTTCATTTTACCATTTGCAAAACAGGGATGACAAGAATAACACCTACATCATGGGGCTGCTGCAAGGATATGAGATAATCTGTTTAGCTCAGTGGCTGGCACATGCACAGCTCTCAAAATGTGTTACTCTTTAAACTTTAATGTTCCATCTCTAAAGTGGGACAACAGCCTCTGCCTGGCATGGGCCTCCAGATTTTCTCCTCTAACACAGTTAAATGGAAGTCTTGGTTTTCCCATGACCCAGCTGCCACATGCAAACTGCCTGGTGAGGTGGTTGCTATGGAGAGCCACTGAGCCAGCAGCAAACTCCGTGTAAAACAAACAAACAAACAAACACCCCCAACTCTGTGTAATGCTGCTGAGAGCTGGCAGTGTGTTAGTTACTGCAGCATAACACACCCTAACCTGACTAATGTATCAAGGCTCTACAGATCACAAGATAGCTGACATTCGTCCCAGCTTTCTAGGTTCCAGGCACTGTGCTAAGTACTGTTCTTTACAAGGAAATTGTGGCTCGCTGAGTTAAAGTCACCTGCCCAATGTCCCATATATAGTTAGTGGCAAAGCCAGGATTCCAACTCAAAACTGTCTAAAGGGGCAGCCAAGCTCTACACTAGGCTCAGCTGATTCTACCTGCATCCTTTTACTCTCAGTCAAGAAAACAGACTGCTCAAGAAACAAAAGCAAAAATTGTTCATGAACTTTGTGACTTTTAATTCTTAGTCTAAAGTATGTTTCAGGATCCTCCTTTCGAGGGAGCAGGGCAATCCAATCGGAGTCCTCTGGCTGAGAAATTACAGCTGGAGACAAGTGGCTCCTGAGGACAAGCCTAGCATAGCTTACGTGTGTGTGGACCAGTTGCTCTTTACGGGCAGCATTGATGCTGACTGTTTGATAAGTTACATAGATGATCAGCGCTTAGAAGACAAGAAACAAAGGGAGATGAATGCCAGTCCCCAAAGACTGAGTTGCTCAAAAGCCCCTAAGATCCCAAACTCGGGCTGGTGGAGTGGCCTCCTTGACCAGGAGCCTGTGAAACAAGAAAACACGGGCTGGGAATGTCAACAGCCGCCACATTCCAGATGCTGGGTCACTTCTGGCCCTCTTCCTAGCCTAATTTAGTCACCTGTGATGGGAGGGACTGAAGAACACTCTTTGGCCTTACAACAACATCACCGTTGTAGTTGGAAATGGGCAGAAACTTGTGTTCATTACATGTTGCTGCATAACAAACAGCCCTACAATTTAGTGGCCCAAAACAGTGAATATGTGTGATGTCACAGAGGAGACAGGACTGGCTCTGTCTCTCTTGGGATCCAGCAGTGCAGTTACACCTGCAGGGTGAGGACCTGTTTCCAGCTCACCTCCCATGATTGTAGGCAGGTTCCAGTTGGCCACCAGAGGTTTCTGATTCCTACAACACGGGCCTCCATGAATGGGGCTGAGCGCCTTCAAGACACAGATAGCAGCTGGCTCAGACGAATACTCTGAGACAGGGAGAGAATGGCCAAGAATGAGCCATGGTGTCTTCTGAAACCTCTCTCAGAAGTGACACTGTGAATTCTACTGTCCACACAGACCAACCTGGCACCATGTGGATGGGGACTTTGCAAGGGTGTGGACGTTGCAGGGGGAGATCCCTGGGGCCATCTTGGAGACTGCACACCTGTATGTGACTGTGCCAATGATGAAACTCTGAACAAATGACACTGACAATGATGACAGCAACTTGGTGCCAGGACCCTTCTATGTACCAGGCATTGTACTAAGTGTTCCTTATACTTAAATAAATTTCAGATGAGTGTAGAAGAAGGAAATGGCCCTACTTCACAGAAGAGGAACCTGGAACATAAAGAGACTAAGGAATCTATCTCAATACATAGCAAGTGAGAAGCAGGACCAGTATTCGAACTCATGGCCTCAGCTTCTACAACTCTCCCACTAACCTGCGGTGCTATCGGGGAGTTGGCCTGTCCCTGACCCCAGAGATAGCTGGGAAGTTTTCAGGAGCAGGCGTGAGCCAGGTATTAAACAGCCATTGCTAATAATTAAATTATATAAACTCACAATTAAATAAATTCTATGAAAAGCACAGGTAATAAATATTCAAATCCGACTTCTTTTTTATTTTAAAAAACAAAACAGAAAAAAGGATAGAAATAATGCAGAGTTTCAAAAAATAGTAAGAAATCAACACTAGTTAATATATTGCATATTGTTATTTTACAAGTAGTTGTTCAGGTTACACGTTCTAGGCATAAAAAAATGATCCAATAGTGACAGCACAAACTGTTCTTTTTGATGAACTAACAGAGATTCGTGGTATAGTTATCTATCTTGCATACACATATACACATACAGTTATATGTGTATACCTACACACATATGATCTTTTCCTTTCTTCCTTTCCCCCTTTCTCCTATCCCAGTTGTTCTTTCCTTTGAGCACATTCTTTCCCTTTCATTATTACAATATCTATTGTACATTTTAGATCTTATTGCTCTTTCAGTTTATTACTTTTTTTATACTAGGGAGACAATACAATATTTATAAATGTGAATTTGATTTATTTCACTTACGAGTATGGTCTCAAGTTACCTCCATTTACCTAGAAAAGCCTCAGGAGTATCAACTGACTTAACATTTTACTATTATTTATGGTCTTCAGGTCATTGTCTATGCTGTCTTTATGGTGAAAATACTGTATTACAGAATAATAGGTGATCCACAGCCTGAGTTTGGGACCAGATAGGTAGTGACTTGCTATCAGCCACACTGGGGATATTTACACCACAGGAATGGGAAAATGTTACACATCAAGGCTTTCCCTGCAAAGATCTGATTGTTCAACACTTACCAGCACGCCACTGAAACTACTATAGTACACAGGGGTGGCTGAAAAGTACAGCGAATTGTTTACGTTTTTAAAATCTTACAATAGTAAAAGTCATATTGCCAAGAACAATGGGATGTGTATTTGAAGACAGGGGGATTTTGAATAATTTGAGGATATTAATGGCAATGTGTCTTTTACTGTCATGAATTTTAAATTTAAATATTCACTGTATTTTTTTATTACTCCTCAATGATCAAACATTGACAGCAATTTCTGTCAACTAAAAACATGACTAAAAACATGAACATGCCTTCGTCTACCACACGACTTCTGGCTCTTCCCCCAAGTCAAAACAAACAAGAAAGGTAAACAATCTGAATCAATTCAGGATACAAGGCACCCACAACAGTGCAACTCAAGACATTCACGAAAGAGAGGTTCTAGAACTGCTTCAGAGTGGAAAAATGGGGGGTTAGTGTGTTTAAAGCCAGGAAGGTTATTTTGAGGGTCTTTAATGGCTGTCTTCCCCTGTAACAAATTATTTTAACTTTTCTTATATAAAATATAACATTAACCATATTTTAAAATGATATATATTTTACATATTATCCTTCTTGCAGGAAGTTCTCATGATCACTCCCCACCAAAGCCCTTATTATTCACAAAATTCCAAAACATAACATTCCCTGTAAGATATGCATCAATCCAGATTTCCTTCCTGAAATTTCTGGCTTCCTGATGAGGAAGCAAGACACATTTTGTCTGAACAAATCAAGTGCAATGTGAAAATGCTGGGTGGGAGTGAGGAGGGGCATAACCAGGGGCCTCAGATCAACTAGCGGGAAATGAGCTCACTGGAACCTCGTGGGCCTCTGAGAAATCCCAACCTAGATGCACACACATGCAGACCCCACCCCCACAGGGTCGTCCTGATGGCCTGAAACGGGATATGACCCACATGTCCCTCTAGGGTGATAAAATTGCAGAGCTCACAAACATGGACTTGGCCACCTATTGGCACTAAAAGTGTTTACTAGAGACATATGAGAACTTTCAATTTTTAAAAAAGGACAGAAGACAGAAAGTTGGCAATTTTGTTTGGGAGACGGAGGGGAAACAAAAAAAGACAGGAAGGAAATACATTCAAATGCCAAGAGCAGATTTCATCCATGTTGAAAGAATGGGTGGATTTTGTTGTCTTTACATTTCTCTATAGTCCCCAAATGTGAAATGAACACATCCCACTTTTTCAGCTTGGGGGACGGGAAAGGGGATCTGTGCGATTTAGCACAAGCAGCCCCTGGGGGACAGCCAACCCCCCCGCCCTGCCTCTTCCCACGTCACGTCCAGTCTCTCTCAGAGGCACCTGCTCTGGGGCCCAGCATTGGCCCTGGCTGGACCCATAAAGGGACCATTGTTCTCAGGCAAGTGACATCATCCTGCTGCCAGGAGGGTGGAAAGGAGACCTGAAATGGGGTGAGGCCAACCCAAAAGAAAATTGCCTGTCCTGCCTGCCTGGTGACACGGCAGAAGAGGCTGCAGTGACATCATGCCGGCCTTTGAGGCTGCGTTCAAGTCCAACCCCCCTGTTGCACACCCCAAGGTGCACCCAGAGGCCAGGACACCTGGCAGGGCTCTGGTAGGTGGTAGTCAGCAGGGTCAAGCTTGGAAGGTAGCTGGACTCAGCTCCTCGGGAGCCCCGCAGTCAAGGAAAATGTAACAACCCACAGCCGCACACAGGAGGTGCGCAATGAGTGGCCGCTGTCTCGGCACTGCCCCGCTCTTCCAACATTCCACACACGGGCACAACGTTTCCTAGCTCACATCTTCAAACACTACACTCAAACATCCCCATCAGGGGCCCCCAGGTCTGATGTGACCCAGGAGTCCCCTTCTACCCTGTCCTCCTCGCCGTTCTTCAACACACCAGGCACAGAACTACCTCCCGGCCCTTGCGCTTGCTTTTCCTGCTATGCGGATGTTCCTCCCTCAGACTCCCTCTGTCCCTCTGGTCTCTGTTCTGATGTCTCCCCTGGGAAGGCTTCCCTGATCACCCCTTCTAAAATATACTCCAGCTGTTCCTGCACCCGGCCCCTGATGCTCACCCTGCTGAGGCTGAGGTGGACCCCATTCCTGCGGGCCCTGTGAGGACATCTGTCTCATTCTCCTCCAAGCCTAGGACCTGGCACAGACAAGGTACTCAGTTAAAAATTCTGAATGAATGGGTGGATGGGTGCATTTTACGACCATTATCTCAGATTTTCTATGGCGCATCTATGAGAACAGAACCCCAGGCCTCCCCAGGTGGGAGTCCCCATGTCTGTTCCTAGAGAGAATATACCAGGGTCAGCCAATTATCCTCTCTGAGCCTCGTTACCCCAGGCCAGGGTGGGGACTACGCAGAAGGAAGTCTGGGCCTTCCAAATCAGGGCGAAGCAGAGGTACAAAAGGCCCCTCAGACTGCTGGGTGGAGAACATACTAGACGGGCAGGAGCCGCAGTGGAAGCCAGGAGGAGATGTGATGGCTTGAAATGGGCCCCAAAAGCTATGTCTACGTCCTAACTAATGGATGTGGCTGTGCGTTGAAGACAGACTCTGCAGATGTCACTAAGTTAAGGATTGGGAGGTGAGATTGTCCTGGGTTATCCCGGTGGGCCCTAAATCCAAGGACAAGTGTCCAGAGACAGGAGAGAAGACAGGGAAGAGGCCTTGTGAAGGTGGAAGCGGAGGCTGGGTAATGCCAGCACGATCAAGGGACTCGTGCAGCCACCAGAATTTGGAAAAGGCAGAGAGGATCCTGAGGGGGAGCCCGGAGTGGGGAGTGGACTTCGACACCTTGGCTCCTGACCTCTGTCAGAAGAGGGGAAAGAAACTCTGTTGTTCTGAGCCACAATACTGCGGGGGAGGGGTTGTGTGCATGGGGGGTGCGCTGAGCCCTGCTGAATATTTAAATCGTCCATTTCAATCTCTAATTGAGGCAGAACCAAACACTCCCATACTGACTCTGGCTGGAGAAAGAAGAGCTTGGCTCAGGGGCAATGCTTCAACAACGAAGCCCAACACGGGCCACAATCACTGTGCCCCATGCCAAATAACATATGGCCTCCCCTATCCGTATCTCCAGGGTCTGCATCTGTGGTCCAAACAACCTCAGATCAAATAAGTGCAGGGAAAAAAACTGTGTCTGCACTCAATATGCAGATGTTTTCCTCACCATTATTCCCTAAACAATGAGTGTAACAACTGTTTCCCGAGCATTTACATTGTACTCGGTATGATAAGTCATCTAGAGATTATTTAAAGTATACAGGAGGATGTGTGTAGGTTGTACGAAAATGCTGTGCCACTGTACATAAGTGACTTAAGCATTCACAGCATTTGGCATCCAAGGAGGGTCCAGAAACCTGTCGCTCTAGGTAACTTAGACAGCAATGATTCTCAAACCTGGACTGGGGGAGGAAGGCTTGGTTTTTCTCCCCCAGGGGATACATGACAATATCTGGAGACATTTTGGGTTGTCACAACTAGGGGTGTTCCTGGCATCCAATGGGTAGAGAGCAGCAATGACTACAACGCTGAGCACTGTCCAGTTCCCTCTACCTTCTACTGCCAGGAGGAATCACCTGGCCCCTGGTGTGCACCATGCTGAGGCTGAGTAACTGTGACGTGTGCAATAATCTGAGGTCACACATAGGCCCTGGATCTCCCAAGACGGTGGCCTCATCTTCAGCACATCATGCATGTTACCTGCTCAGGAGCCGACATGCCCCATCACCTGCCCCCAGAGGTGACTCCACAGAGCAGGGGTGCTGTCTGCTTTCACTGCAGCTATCTCCCTATGCTGGCACTGTGGCAGCTCCTTCATAAAAGCTGGATGAATGCACAGAGACACAGGAGTCACAAGAGCCATAGGCTCAGTGCGTAGCAAGTGCCCACAGAACAATGGCCAGGATCTTGCTATCCTCCCAAAGGCACCCATCTGGCCACTAAGATTAGGGGACCCACATTTCCAGACCCCAAATCCCCCAGAAGCGATGTGGAATGAATGCTCATTAAACACCTCCTGCATACTGGGGCCATGTTGGCTTCTAGTCAAATCTGTACCATTGACCAATTTCCAGACAAATCTCACTTGAAGTATTTTACAGATGAGAACACTGAGACTGGAAGAGGCCACCAAACTTGGTTGAGGTCATCTGACCAGCACCAGGTAGGGCTGAGACTTGGACCCAAGTTTGATTGCAAAGCCCTCTCTGTGCAGTATGCAGCAGCCCCAGGGACACTGCCCCCCTCACCCTACACACATACTTCCTGCTTTTATTCCAACCTCGGCTGCAGTGGTAGTGCCATTGTTCCTGGGTTCTGGAATTTTCTGCTGGCCTCTAATTGGAGTCCACCTGGTCCCTTCGGGTAAACCCAGCATGTCAGGTTCCTTCCTCAGGCCCAGGCATGCACAGGGCTGCAGCACGAACACACCCCTTCCTGCCTTTGAGGGTCAAGACAAAGCATTTATTTCCCTCTTTTCCCTCCTTTTATTCCTGGACCTGGAGGTTGTCTTCAGAAAACAGACTGGGGCACACCTGCCTTTGAGGGCCCACTTGTGACAAGCCTGAGGCACCATGCAGGATGATTCTTTGGCTAAGTCACCTACAAGTAGAGGATGGAAGACTCTGATCCTGCCCCTCCCAACCCCAGCCATGGGCACTGCTGTTGTCAGTTGTCTTGTGGCTTTAAAAGTTTCCTCCCCTAAAACAAATATTTAAGTGAAGCCTCTAAGTAAAAGGGGCGTGTGTGCATTTTCCAGCTCACTGGAAATCTCTAAAGGAAGAGTTTAAGAGGGGAGGCTTGGCTGTCACAAGTGTTCACTTCCAAGGCACAAATACCAAATGCAAGTAAGCCATGCCCACCATCCCTACAGACTGGAGGACCAAGGGTAGCAGGCTTCCCAGGGACACACAGCTGGGAAGAGGCACAGTGTGATTCGGCCTCAGGCAGGAAGACCCAGGGACCCCACGTTCCCTTCACTGTAGCCTTCAAGAGTTCCATCTGGATGTCTGCCCTTATCCTCTGAGGCAGTGTCCTAGCCCACACCTACTGGCATGGTTGGGTATCCATGCCAGGCTCATGACAAGCCCATAGTGTCTTCATCTGATGGAGGAGGAAACTGCGTTTTAAAAAGTGGGCAAAGCCCTTTGCCTAGACTTTAGTAAGTCTGATTCAACTGCTGATGGTAACACCAGTGGTTACCCACCATGCTGATGCTAAGTGAGGTAAGGCAGTGACCTATATTTCTATGTCTGTTTGGCACACATTTGCCCCCCTGGAGGTCTTGAGCTACTTATGCTATTCATTCCCTCTCAGCCAGCAGGGACCCAACCTGTCGGTGGCACCAATGTGCACAGTGCCGTGAGGCCCAGGGACTGCAGGTCTCACAGAGTTAACAGGGTGGAGATAGGGAGGTGAACAGAGCCTGCATATCCCAAACCCCGTGCCCTTAGCCACGGTGTCACAGGAGAGCATAAGTAGGAGACAGAACTCTAGGCAGGGACACACAGGAACACAGAGAGAAAGAGACAGAGACAGAGACAGAGAGACAGAGAGAGGAAGAGAGAGAGGCAGAGAGACGCAGAAAGAGAAGGAAACAGAGACAGAATAAGATAAAAACAGAGACAGAAGGAGAGGTCTCTCCCTGGACTAAGTCACAGCTCCTAGAAAATGGGTTGGGGCTCTATCACATAAAACAAGCTTTACTGATTTATCTGAGCCACGTGTCATGTTCAAGTGCTTGGCTTCTGACTTGGGTTTGCATCTGCTGCTGATCGATGTGTGACTTGATGTGAGGCAGTGCACCTCTCTGGGCCAGCAGAAGGATGCCGAGGCCCTGCACCTGTCAGCAATCTCAGTGCAGCTAGGGCTCCCTCTGGATGCTGGGTCTCTTGGGGACCACCGGTGGCAAGGATGAGCCCAGAGAAGAGCTGGGTGAACCTCCTACCCATCCTCAGATGCTGCTGTGTACAGGGCTGGGAGAAGCAGGGACAGAGTCTTCCGTGTGAACACGCAAGCGCTCTCACGGCCCAGTGCTGGTTGGAGAGGGCTTGGAGAAAGCACCTGCTAAGAAGGGGCTGCACAGAGCCAGCCTGAAGAGCTCAGCCCTGGGCTCCAGCTCTGCCTCCCTCTCACTGTGCATGCCCGGGCAGAGGCCTTTGCCTCTCTGAGCCTTGTTCCACCCCTCAAATCTTTAGGGTCCGTGAGACTCATTCTGCACCATCTCTAGCAGAACCCAGTCCAGCTCGGTGATCATTAGCTCTCCACCCCAACCCTAAGTCCATGGAGCCCAGTGCCACACGGTGGAACCCCAAATTCCAGCCTATGGCCTCCTGGCCTGGCCCACTCACACCAAGTCTAAGGCTCACAGACCAGAGGCAAAAACCACCTGTCACCTCAGATCCACTATGGCCCTCTGCTTTGGTAATCAGAGAGTATCATTCATGCTTAATAACAAACAACAGCGGCCCCAACCCAACACACACAACAATGGACACTCGGTCATTCTGGGAGGGCGAGAGGAGCTGAAGCAGGTGCCGACTAATCCTCCCTAAAAATAGGGACGACAGGCATTTGTGTCGTGTAAATGAAGCTGGAGCGTCCACACTTAAAATCAGCCACAAAACCATCCCAGTTCAGGTGCTGGCCAGTCCACGCAAACGCAGAATCCAGCGTGTGGTTCCTGACCAAGCCCGGGCCAGGGAGCAATCCCAGTGCAGGGAATCTCCCCACTGACGTGCCCCCTCCCCAGGTCCTGGGATCAGCAGCTGCCCGGGCTCTGATTGGCAAGAACTCCGTAAGGAGTAACTTCCCAGGCTGGGTGTACAGACCCCCTCCCTGCGAGTACCGGTGGGGAGGAGTTTTCACTGCTGTTTTAGTATTTTAAGCAACATAACAAGCTTACAATATCTGGGGGCTCTGCCTCCGGCTGCCTTTTCTTTAGCGAGGAGAATCTCTGTTGGCTGCGTGCAGAGAAGCGGCGGAAAGACTCCCTGCCGCGCGAGGCCAGGTGGCGGAAGGAGGAGGTGCTGCGTTTGAAGGGGCTCCGGCCGGCAGGCTCCGCGCTGGACCGCTCGTGGCCCACCGTGCTGGTCACTAAGTTCAGGGCTTCCTGGAAGGACCTCCGCACAGTGCCCACCCACTGGGTCATGTGGGTCTGGGCTACTGTAAGCTTGTCTCCCAGGTAATCCATGGGGCTGGCTGGGAGGGGAGGGCAGCAGAGAGGAGAGCGCGATCCGCGATCCGGAGGCAGTGCTGCGTCCTCAGCCTGGCTCTCCTGCTGGCTGCTGGGCTCAGGAAGTTCTGGGCTTGCTTGAGCAGAGAAGCCAGCGGCGCGCTTCAGCCAAATCGAGGGTAAATACACATCAGGGAGCGGGGAGCCGCCCGCGCAGGGCACACTCGGAATGGAGGGGAAGAGGCAGCGAGGGCCACCTGGAGTCCACTGGAGTTGGGAGCGAAGCTGGCCAAGGGTCCAGTCCCAGCGCTGCGCGCTCACCCTTGCTGGACGCGGCAGCCCGCAGCGATGGCTCCAGGGTGTGACAGTCCCAGAGCCCAGGGTGGGGGCGGGCAGGAGCACGGGTTCCACGCCCTCACTTCCCGTCAGGTAGGGGCCCCTCAGAAGCCCAGCTGGGAGGTCCCCAGGGCCGGCTGCCCCCCGCAGCTGCCTACAGCCCCGCTCTGCTCACCTGACCCACGCAGGTTTCTGTCCTGGGGCCGTAAGTGCTGAACGCACGGGCCAGCTGACAGCTAGCTCATTTCCTGAGGCAGCCACCAGGGCCCGGGTCCCGGGGCTGAGCAGTCCAGGATGACATCAGCCCCCGTCTTAGCAAGGGGCTTCGCAGCCCAGGAATGCAGGAGGGGCCTCAGGGAGGCGGCCGCCCGGGGAGCCGACATCCGTCCCCATTTTTTTCCCTAAGTCCCAACTCACTGGCTGTCCCTCGGGGCTGACGGTGACTTCACACTCCTGACAGGCTGCCCGCCCCTGTGCCCTCACCACGGGCGCACGCGGAAATGCGGCGGCGGCACGGGCGTGCACGTGGGCGCATATGTGTGTGCGTGTGTGGGCATGTATGTTGGTGATGGGCAGCCGGGGAGGTAGGAACTGCGGGAACAGCGGCCTCTGCCTGGCGGGCTCCAGGCGGCGTCTTGGGACCTCAGCTGCTGTCAGTCTGTCTCCCCCTCCTGGCGCCTGGGTCAGTTCTTCGTTCTTCTCTTCCCTGTCTCTTGCGCTTCCAAGGCTTCTCTCTTGCCCCAGCCCTCTCTTCCCTCTCTCGTGCCTTTCCGACTTTCTCACTGCCACCTCCCTGGAATACAGAACCGCGCCTAGCCAGGTGAGACAGCTCCAGAGCCCCCGCCCCCGACTATTTTGGGGTGGGGTTACCATGGCAACCAGGGGTACAGCGTCTGCCCCATCCAGGGCAGGCAGCCTGGCAGCAACTGGAAAGAGTCACGGTTTACAGGGGTCACGTGTGAGTTTGCTGGGTTTTAACCCTTGTGGAGCCGGAGTATTCCGGACGTGGGGAGAGAAGACAGCACAAAGTGAAGACTCTTGGGGTGGGTGCAAGGCAACACAACTGAATCTTGGACTGCAAGGCTCACTTGCCGGTGGCACCTTCTCCTTCCAGCAGTGATCCACACCTTGCTGCTTGTTCTACAGATGAGGACGTGCAGGCTCAGAGAGGTAGATCCACTTATCTAAGGACACACAGCAAGGATCCCACCAGCGCACACACAAGAGCTGCCTCTTGCTACACGGATGACTGGTGCCTGGCCCGCAGGGAGGGCTCAGTAAATATTTATTGTTGGAACACCAAGTCCATGGCAGAAATCCAGATAGGTCCAAATGCCTGAGTTCTTTCCTCCACCTCACCTCTGTCCTGAACAAATATTTGCCCTCTAGACCCTGGTCAAAGGGCCTTGCTCGGGGAAGTTTGACATGAAGGCCTCTAGCAGTGCAGCCTATAGATCACCTTGTCCTGAATTCCTTGGCCCTGTGGTGTGTCGCCTGCTCTGAATGCCTTCTCTGGCCTGGTCCCTGGCCATGAGACTCGGATGCTCCTGCTGCTAAGGGCCCAAACCAAGTGGGGCAGATATCTCCCGAGGGTCGAACTGAATGCCATGGCCATTCTAATCACACATGAATGTGCTAGAGAACTCACTTGACAGAGCAGGAGACAGGCAAGGGAGGTGTAGTCAGCCACCACCGTCATGCAACCTGACCTGCAGCCCCGAGATGGCCCCACTGTCTTCCCTAAGAGCCAGACTGGTCTATGTGCTGGTCCGACGCCACAGGCAGAAGTGACGGGTGGCTCCCTGAGGATGCGCACGGGTGGCAGCAGAGCCTCTGGCTTGTCCAAGAAGCGTCCCTGGCGCAGCCAGTAGCCGCCATGGTGGAGGACGCTCAAGAAGCCACATGGCCGACCCCTTGTGGGGAGACACTGAGGCTCTCTGGCCAGCCATGTGGAAGCAGGCTCCCTGTCCCCAGTCAGACACTTAGGGGACTGCAGCCCTGGCCAACATCATGACCACACTTCACAAGGAAACCACAGCCACCACCTGGCCAGTTTCCAGATTCTTATGAACCCCAAGGCATAAATGCCCAGGATGGGACCTGGCCTAGGAAGAAACAGGAGAAACTGGGGGTGGTGGTGGGGTCAGTTCACAGGATGGGGGACAGGGCCACACTCTGTAGCCTCTCTACCCTATATGTCCAGATGCATGGTCCCAGGGTGCTAGCAAAGAAACAGGCAGCGGACAGACGCTGCCCTTGGACACACCCCTGGCCGGGTCCTGGTGCTGCCTGAGAAGCCCTGGAGGACTGGGAAGAGACATATCTTTGTGGCAGACCAGCTGGACCCTGAGGAGGGAAGTCCACTGGGAACAGGCAGATCTTGCAGGAAGGGGAAAGATAAAGCAGCAGGGAAAAGGTGCTCGAAAGGGTCACGCCCGGTACCCACAAGTCACGGTATCTCCCCTACGGGCGGAAATACAAACTGGTGTAGATTTCCCAGTAGCGTAGCACCCTAGATCAAAGGTCTTAAAAACAGCAATGGCCTGCCAGCTCATGGCCTGCCTGCCCGCCCGAGCAGAGAGCTAATGTGCGTGCGTGTCCATTGCTTACTCTGAAAAGCATCTTTAAAAATGGATGGCTGGACTTTTATAAAGCAGAGGGAGCAAAATGTGAGCAATTGCAGAATCTAGCTGGTGATACATGTGTGCTCTCTGTTTTTTTTTTTCTGGATGTGAGAAAAATTTTATAGTAAAAGGCTGGGAGTGAGAGGCTGGTGCAGGACTTTTGACCCTGCGATGACTGATCTGGTTCCGAGCCCAGGAATCTACTTTGGAGATAAGAATGGATGGATACACATACTGTGCCACGAGGATGCGCATCACAGCCACATGGACAGCTACGAAAAGTGTGTAACATCCTAATCACTCCACAAAAAGGCATCTGCACAGCCAGAGGTGCAGGAGGGAGCCAGAGGTAAAGGAAAAAAGAACTAGTTATTGATCAATACAAAGAACTAGTTGTATTGATTCTTCATTCAGCATGGATTTTTGCATTAATTTTAATTTTAAAAAAACTAAATTAAAACCAGACATAGTAGCACATGTCTATAAGCCCAGCCCTCTAGAAGGCTGAGACAGGAGGACTGAAGTTTGAACCCCGTCTGGGTACCTTAGTGGCTTAGTGAGATCCTGTCTTACAAATAAAAAGTTGAATTATACTGTTATTTATTTTGACTGCTGATTTTCTTTGGGGATCCAAAATTTGATGTGCTAAGCGAGTGCCTGCCTTACTCCCCACCACCCCAGCACTGGACCAGCTAAACCAATAATGCACTAAGATTAGGAGTTTGGAAGTCACTGCTAGCTTCTCTCAGCTGTGTTACTGAGCTGCTCTGATTTCCCAGACCTGAAATCATCAGTCGGACCCCCGTCATGGATGTAGTTGGCACCTCTCCTAGCAGGCGCCCCTTCCTGGTGCTGTGAGTGCTGGCTGCACAAAGCTCAGGACTTTACCCTTCTCCAGAGCACTGCTCTTGCTCAAGGCTATGCCCAGATGCCCACAGCCCATGACCAAGCAGTGCGGAACTCCACACCCGGGGCTGTGCCTTGTGGTGGGGCCGACTGCATGGAGGAGCCCAAGGGAACCAGGCTGAGCACAGGTGTCCTCAGCTCAGTCCCTGCCCTCACCTGGAGCCCTGGCCTCCCTGTGGGCTCACCCGAGAGCATCCCCCCACCAACTGTGTACCCAAATCCCTGTCTCAGGCTCTGCTTGGAGGGAGCCCAGCCTACGACCACTGCCACCACCTTCCCATTGACAAGTGCTTACTGTGCACATACAGGGAGTACAGTATGTCACTGAGGCGTGTCATTGCATTACATCATCGTGTTACGTTGTCATATTACATCACCTCATATCATTGTCATCCTGCTGCGTCACTGTGTTATATCACCTGCACCTCCCACAATGCAACCAGGTTTGTGTTCTGCTCAGCGCTTACATTTTTCAGACGGGGAAACTGGGGCAGAGAGAAATGAAGTGATTAGCCTAAGGTCGCACAGCTACTAAATGCTGGTGTTACGCTCCCCACCTCCCACCCTGTCAAAGTGGAAGATGTCCGGCTTTGCCTCATCCGTCTCGGGAGGAGGCAAGAGGCAGAAAAGCAGAGCCCCAATGGCAGGCGGCTCTCCCTGCTCTGCCTCCTGCACGCGTGGGAAAGGGGAGCAGGAGCAAGCTGAAGAGCGAGGTGCGTGCCGGCTCACTCCTGGCCTGTAGGTACACTGTGGTCTGCAAGTGTGACTATAAAAAGCACGGCTCCCTGAAAACTGGGCCAGCACAAGCACTTCCTCCCGGAGGACTTTCCTGCAAACTCCTCTTTTCTCTCCAGGAAACTCTTGGGATGTTGCTGAGTACAAAAAAAAAAAAAAATCTCCTTACATAATGAAGCCAAAAAATCTCAGGGAAGCTGCTGAGGTCCAGGAAACAAACAGGTACTCTGTCTGTGATGGGAAGTGGGACCCGGAGATCACTGTTTCCGAATGACTCTGTGCAGTTACACAAATCAGAACATGTTGGTTACACATTCATTCAACAAACGTTTCCTGACCGGTTACTTCGTGTAAAGGATGTGCTGATCCTGAGGGGAGCTACGGTCTCTGGAAAACTCAGGGTGTCTTTCTGAGTCTCAGACATCAAAGGAGCAGGGTATCCCAAAAGACTATTCAAATCTGGGGCTCTATTATTTTCTTCCAAAAACCAGACACAAACATACAATACTTCTGGAATTCCTTGCCTAGTGGAAGAAAAAGCCAGGAGGAAAAAACTGAACAATTTCCAACACACTTACCAAGGGCTGGGATGGTCAAGTGAATAACATGCTACACACAAAAAAAGGAACTAGGTTGAGGAAAGAAAGGAGATGATCATTTACTGATTTACTGAGGGCTTGCATCAGGGAGAAGGCTGAGTGGGGTTTTGAGGGAAAAATAAGAGTACTCTAAGAAGGCACCAAGAAAGCAAAGGCCAGGAGGTGTGGCCACAAAGGCCAGGAGGTGTGGCCACATGCAGTCCTCATTCTGGGGTCCACTCATTCAGGCCTAGGGTGGCCTCCTTTGCTGTCATCCCCATTAGGCTTCACTCACCACCAAGACAGCTTGCAGCCTTTCCAGTCTCCCCCAGGACGCCTCACTTACACGGAGCTCTCCACATCCCACCTCCTGAAAGAGTGGCCACACAGGGGCCCTCAGCCCAGGCCGCAGTGTGCATAAAGAAGGCGGTGCTGTGGGATTTGCCGTTTCGGGAGCCAGTCACACCCACATCACACTGACTGGACTGGCAGAACAACCCCAGACAGCCCCACCTCCAGAGGACAGGGAGGCTTAAGAATGACAGGGACTTGCTGCAGGTCAAGAAGCTGGCCAGTGTGGCTCTGGACTCCAACCAGGTCTGTCCGGTTCCGTAAGCCTGGGCTGAGCCCGCTCAGTCTCCTCCTCGGAGGCTGCGCAGAACGGCGAGTCCCAGGCTGAGGGCGCATCTGCTCTGTGCTGGAGGCCAGGAAGCCCAGCAAGGGACTGGTCAGCAGTGACCCACCCACCTCCACAGGACCTGAACCCAAGCAAGAATACGTACGTGTGCCTGGTGCACAGCACACACTCTACAGACTGAGGCAGTCAGAGGCATGATAATTATCCCGTAAGGGCAGCCTGCCGTGAGACCCGGGTTCCACGCCTGCACCCATTCAGGTGTGCGCATACGCCATGCCCACCGCCCTACACCCTTCCGTGTCTCTCTCGCTGGGCAAGGTCAGCTTCTATTGTTCTCCAAATCTCAGCTTAGATGCTCCCCCGCTTCCAGAGAGTCTCCCCGGATTCCTCTCACTCAGGAGAGTCTATCTCTGGGCTCCTATCCTGCCTCTGTCGTCATTACCCAACCACTTGGTGTGCCGGGCTGTGACTTGGTTTACCCATCAGTCTCCCCACCTGATGCTGCATCTGTGTGCAGCAGGAACACCCAGCACCCCCAGCAGAACCCCCACATGCCCACCGTGGGGGATGATGGGATTACTGCAGCTTGGACCCCAGTCACAGAACTCCCAGCAGCAGACTGGTTTCCAAGGCAACAGGGAAAAGAATTCTGATAAGGGGGAAAAAATAGGAATGACTTGATCTTACGAGTCAGTTCCTGATTATTTATAAACCAAGCCCGTGCCTATTTCCTTGTGTTCATTTGTCGCATTCCTCTTCACCTAGTCACTTAATGACCTAACATGCCTTTAATTAACCTGGAGATTAACAAAATCGGCCTGAAAGGAAATCTTTCTAGAAACAGCCAGAAACTCACGGCCCTTCTTTCCTGACCGCACCCTTAGCTCAAGTGGGACACAGGGTTTTCCCGCGCTGGGCAGTGTCTGCTGCAGCGAGCCGGTCTGTCAGCACAGCTCCTCCTCACAGGGCTGCGAGCCTACAGGGGCATGTGACCTCCTCTAACTCGAGGACCCCTGGTGCTGAGGGACCTGCCACCTCTCTGAGGGGCGTCCTGCTGGGCTCTGTGTGTGGCCGCCTGCCTGCAGTTGGAGAACATGTTTCCCTCCTCCCCAGCAGCTGAACTGCCACATCGTTGGATCAGTTTATGAAAGAAAGCAAGATGTTCTTGGGCAGCAACAAATTGGAACTGGGATGAGGACACACGGTGTCCCCAAGATATTTATTTCTCAGTGCTAAATATGCGGCACTTGGCTGAACTGCCCCCAAGCAGCACCCTGAGATGCTAAGGGTCCCCAAAAGGATTATAAAGCAGGATGAGAAGGACTTTCTTTCCTTGCTCCCTCCCTCCTGCCCTTCTTCCACCTTCGCCAGGCATTTTATTGAGGACCTACTATGTGCACAGCACTGTGCAGGGCCCGGGAGATGGCATTTTCAGTTCCAACAAGGACTCAGGCACATCCAGGGCTCAGCAATAAGGCTCAGTGGCCTCGGGGCATAACAATAGTACGAACGCTGCTGACTCGTGTGCTTTGTTTTCTGGTGGTACTGGGACGTCCTCCCATGGGGCCACCCTCCTAGCCTTTTCTACATTTGATTTCAAGACTGGGTTCTGCTACGTTTCCTGGGCTGAGCTCAGGCCTGAGGTCCTCATGCCTCAGTCTCCAGGGCTGCTGCGATGGCACAGTAGTGGCTCTTTTCCTCAGCAGAGCTCTGCGGACACAGGATCAGGATGAGTGACTCTGAGCAGGTGGGAAACACAAAAAGACCAATACAGAAGCAGTGGAGGCAGGAGCAAGGACCCAGGAGCCCTGTGGCCCCACGCCCGCCTACTCAGGCTGACCCCAGGGACAGTTTTGCTGCAGGGGTCCAACAGGAAAGCTAGCCTTCTTCCCTCTGCCGTGACCTTCAAAGGACACAGCGGTCCTGCCACAGAACAGCAGGGCCAGAGAGGAGGTGAGGGCAAGCCAGAGATGGTTTCCAGTCAGTTGAGACTGTAGAGGGCCAGGGAGGTGACAGAACCACAGGAAACAACAGCAAGGCTGTGGAGATGATGGGGTGGACAGGACCAGTTTAGGGGATCCTAAGTCATCAGAATGCCCTGGGCCCATCATGGGTGCGTGTTCCTCTACACATAGATAAACACAGGCGGGGTTGCTGTGTCCCGGACGCTGGCCTGTGACCCTGCAGCCTGAGCTGTGTGGAGCAGCCTTTCCTCTGTACAGGACACACATGTCCTCGTGGAGTCACATCACGGAGCAGATGGCGCCTCTGCCATGTGCAGCAGAGGAAATGGAGGCTCAGAGACAGTCACTGTGACTGTCTGCAGCCTGCAGGCCGGTGGCCTCCTCACGGCCACTCTGGGGTGATCCTTGTCAGAGTCAAGGGGAGCTGCACACAAGACTGGGTGCATGTCCTCTGTCTGGCTGTTTCCCGCAGGACCCTGGCAAATGACCCTGAGGATGTGACCAGCTTGGGCAGAGAGCTGGGCCCAGCAGGGTGCCCAGTGATGCTCTGCAGGCAGGAAGGGGCAAGGAGAGAAGGCAGAGGGCTGGGTCCCCAGCCACTCTGGTCTTTCCAGGACACAGAGGACAGTCCCTGGACACCGTCATTTTAGGACGCAGCACACACTCACTGGTCAGGTTCTTGACACAGTCGCCTCGCTCAAGGCTCGGGATGTGTTTTCTAACACCTCTCTGGGCCTTGGTCCCACCATTTTAAGCCTGTCTCAGAAAGTGGGATCAGGCACGAATGACCTTCCAGCCTGCTGGGCAGCCTGGCCTCTGCCCTCCCCACCACAGGAGGGACCTTAGGGTCCTCTTACCAGCCACGCACTGGAAAGTCCACCCTTGGGTAACACCAGGCTCTCACTCGCCTCTTCTCTCCCTCCTTTCTTCTCTGTCCCTACCCACCTCTCTCCCTGGGAAGCTTGGAGGTCAGGCAAACCCACCATGGTGTCTCTGCTGCATCTACAGCCACCCCAGGCTGCCGCAAATGTGTCACTGGGTCCTGGACCGAGCTCCCTTCCCTCCAGAAGGCCTGGGGTACAGAGCTGGAGGTGGGTGGGAGCTGCCTTGTCCCTTAGGGCACAGAGAGCAACAGGGGGGCACCCTAAGATGGTCCACAAGTCCCCTCCCCAAGCTCTTTTCTGAAACGAACAGGGGGACAAAGCAGCAGCAGGTTCTGTAGGTCACCTGCAAGCCAGCCTGTGTGTCAGGCAGAAAGGAGAGGACAGTGTGTGTGCGTGCACGTGTGCAGCTGGGAGCCCCAAGCCTACACGAGCCGGGTGGGACTGTAACAATAACCACCTCCCCACCCGGCCCCTGCTCTCCTTCCCAACACCCCCAGCCCCGCTGCACACAGCAATGAGCCACCAGCAGCAGCCGCAGCAGCAAGAGGCTTTTCTTGGACATGGAGTGAGTAGGAGCAGGTCGGGGAGGGGGCTGCAATCTTGTGTCCATTGAGTGCCTAGCATCGTGTGAGGCACTGGGCAGGTGCCACCATCTGCTACTGCACAGTTTTCTGCCAACAGTCCCTGTGAGGTCTTGTGTCCTATGGGAAGATGAGCCACTTAAGCCACACGTGCCTAACTGGAGAGACCCAGTTAGGATATATGACTTTGGGCAGTTCGCAGTACCTCTCCAAGCCCCGCCTCCTCATCTGTGAATGGAGACAGGAACAGAAATTGCTTGGCAGGGTTTTTTTGAGGACTGAGTAAGATGGCTCTGCAAATTGTGTGCGCTTACTCACACAAGGTCCATGCTTACCCACTTGCTGTGGTCACACAGCTGGATTTGAACCCAGATCTTTCTGCTTCCAATGCTTAGTGTATTCTGTTTCAGCTACTCTGTGACTTCCCCATCCACACTCAGCCCCCCCCCAATCTTCTCCCAGCCACAGGAAGGGAAAAGGCCACACTGGCCACCAGGCTGCCCTCCTCTTGCTCTCTGATGCCATCTCTCAAAGACTCCAGGATGTCACACTGTGTCTGCTGTCCTTTGTCCCCTGTGGCACCCACATGTCCCCTCTGCTGGGGCAGCCCCATCAGCAAAGCTTCAATGCCACCCATCTGTGAAGGCCAAACAGAAACTCCTTCAAGGCCACTGCACTCCCTGGACCGACGAACACACCAGGTGCTGTCTCGCCCAGTTCCCAAGCCACTTCCTCTACCCTCACCTGTGGCAGTGAAAGCCACCACCGGCCAACCTGTCCAGGCTGGAAGCTGGGGTGCTCCCTGGCTCCCCTCTCCTCCGTCTGCCCTGTCCATCCCCACTGCATCCTGAACCTGGCTACTGCTCTCTACTCCCCATCTCCTGAGAGCCCTGAATCCAAGTCCCCATGGCCCTGGCTCCCACCTCACTGCCTCCCTCCAGCCTGGATGACAATACTCCTCCTTCCCATTGTGTGACCCTCCCCGGAGCCCCGTCTGTTCTTGTTACCACTAGACTCCCCATGTGCTAGACTCCAGACTGGCCATACTGGCCTCGCTATGCCTCTATGTAAGTTCTCTCTGACTCCTTCCAGATCTCCACTCAGATCTCACCCTCTGAGAAGCCTTCTGGTCACAGTCTCTCTGCCACATGACCCTGTCTGACAGTCCTTACACAATGACTGCTATGGGGAATGGTTGGGCTTATGCTCCCCTTACACGATCCATCTCTCTCACTGATGCACACGCTGGGCTGGGCCAGAGATTATGTTCTTACCCACCACTGATGCCACCAACAGTGTCTGGTACAGAGAAGGGCTGAGTTAGTATTTGTTGAACAGGCACATGAATAAATGAAAGAACGGGTCAAGAATGAATGAGTGAATGAGCACACAAGCACTCGAGTCGTTCAAAGGAACCTGGCTTGTCTCAAAATGCGGGTAGTAATGCCAACCCCCGCTGGGTGGGGACAGGAGCAACCTTCATGGACCACAACCTGGGGGGGTGGAAAGGCTCACAAACACTTGCCCTCTGGGGCCAGCAAGGCCTGGGCAGTAGGTCCTCTCACACCCTCCCTGCAGGGAGCCCTGGAATGCAGCTGTGCAGCCAGAGATCTACTAGCCACTGTGCGTAAGCCAGAGACGCACTGTGTCCGCCATAGCCACGGCAGCTGCCATCTTCAAGTGCAGTTCTGTCTCGCCTGAAGCTTTTGCACAGAAATTTCTAAAGGAAATGTTCAGACTCCTTTCTCTGGTGACATTCTCAGAGAAGACACATCCTCATTAGACTCCAAGAGGAAAAATGCAAAATGTCACGTTCCTACAAGAAAAATTGGTTTACAAAGAGAGGAGAGGTTTTTTTTGAAAAGGGCGAGGAGCTGGGTGTGGGGGTACATGTCTGTAACGCCAGCACTCGGGAGGTTGAGGCAGGGGGATTGCCGTGAGTTCAAGGCCAGCCTGGGTTACATAATGAGCTCAAAGCCAACCTGAACTACACAGTGAGACCCTTTCCCCCACCCCAAAAGTATAGGTTCAGTTCTGAGATTAGGTACCAAATCATCGTCTTGGCATTGTCATCATCATCATAAAAAAAACGAAAAACAAAAAACACAGCACCTCAGTTTGTAAAGGACAGTCCAGTATTTTACCTCTCCTTAATTTCTTCACTTAGTCATTCAACTAGCATTCACTAAATGCCTACTATGGACCAAGTCCTGTGCTGGGGTCTGAGGACCTGCCCTCGTGGAGCCTGCAGTGCAGTGACACAGGTCCAGTGGAAGCGCATCACCTACAAGGAACAGCAGGAGGTAACAGCAGAGAAAGGACCAACCTGGGAATAATAGGTCACCACTGGTAGAGCCTCTCTGCGCCTGTGACAAAATGATGGGAATAATACTGCTTGCTGATGGTGCCACATGAACTCACTGAAATGACAGAAAAGTGCTTTGTGGGTGTGTGATGTACAGCAAGTGCTCAGTACCCAGGAACTCTTGGCTGCCTTATGGAGGAAGAGGGACTCAGCCACGGGACCAGCTCATGCAACACCTTGAAAAAGTGCTCTGGGTGTGAGGTTTTCCCAAAGAAATGCTGGTGTTCTAAAGCAGAGAGGGAGTGTGAGAGACACGTGGTTTCAATTTTCTACCAAATGTGGGGGGAAGGCAAGGAGGGGGGGAGATATGAGTCATCGAGCTCTGACTTTAGCCTAACAGGTATCAGAGAGCCTCAGGGGGCTGACGTCCTGGGCAGGGCTCCCAATGGGAGCCCAGTGACGCTGATCAATACTGCAGGCTTCTCACCTGGCCAGCCACACACTGGTGGGACTGGGGCCTTGGAGATCAATGAGGAAGCTGGTGCCAGGGTGGAGGACCCTGAGCTCAGCACACTTGCCGGAGGGGACCTGGCAGCTGCCGAGGGATGTGAGCACAGGCTCGAGCCTCCGGGCTTGTGCCAGGAGCAGCCTAACCTTTCTCAGGTTCCAGCCACCTTGGCATCTTCGCAGGCTGACCCTGCGGCCTGGACACCACCCGTTCTCCTCTTTGCCACCCCAGCTGGCCCCAGCCCTCCTGGAAAGCCTCTATTCAGCCTTCAAATGGCCAGTAAGTCCATGGCCAGGCTCTTCTCCTGCAGACAAAACATAGGAATGCACAAAGATGTCTGCAGGTGGGTAGTCACGGTGACATCATTTACATGGCATCTGAAGTGAGAAATGGCCTGTGTGTCTGTCCAGAAGGGGCTGGTTCAACCAATCACAGTGCAGGGAAAAATGTAAGGCCACCAGAAAGAATGACAGAGACTTACGGTGCTAATATGGGAGATCTCATCATTGTGAGAAAAAGGCCAGGACATGGATCATTATGTACAGTAAGACCTGTGTGATAACATCATCTAGACAGACACACACAGTCTTCTCTTGTAATCTTGGGGAGACTGGATAACAAAATCTGCAGATGCTTGAGTCCCTTTTATTGTGGTCTCCAACCTTTTGACATCAGGGACAAGTTTCATGGGAGACAATTTTTCCACTGACTGTGGAGTGGGGGGAAGCTGGCTGGGAGAGGAGGAACGGTTTTGGGATGGCTCAAGTACATTACATTCATTGTGCACTTTATTTCTATTAGTATTACATTGTACTATATAATGAAATAATTCTACAACTCATCACAGTGCAGAATCACTTGTCATTTATTGACAGTGTTTTGATATGAGTTGGCAAGCAGTTGATTTATTATGATTTCTGTGCAGTCAATCCTCTCTGCAAATGTGAATCTGTATTTGCAGCTGCTTCCCAGCACTAGCATCAAGGCCCTGGCTCCACCTCAGCTCACTGGACATTAGATTCTCATGAGGAGCACCTGGGTCCCTCAAATGTGCAGTTTTCCTACTCCTACAAGAATCTAATGCTTCACTCATCTGACAGGAGGCAGAGCTTAGCTGATGCCAGGGACTGGAGTGGCTGCCAACACAGATGAGGCTTTGGCTTGCTGACCCACCCACCATTTACCTCTTGCTGGGGGGGCTGGGAGTTTGGGGACCCGGGTCTTACATAAGTGGCGTAGTACTTGCATAGAGTCTACTTACACCCTCCCATATACTTTAAATCACCTTTGGATTACTTTTCATCCCTAATACAATGCAAATGCTATGTGAACAGTGACTATACTGCTTTGTTTAGAGAATAATAAGAAAAAAGGCTGCACAAGTTCAGTACAGATGCAATTTTGCTTTGAATATTTTTGATCTGCAGTTGGTTTAACCTATGGACATAGAACCCACGAATGCAGAGGGCTGACTCTACAGATAGAAACAGACAATCTGTCTCTGTCAGTCTGTCTGTCTGCCCCCCCCCTTCTCTGGACACAGATATACAACATATAGAGAATATCATTTCTAAAGGAGACATGCCAAAATCTGGCCAGCTTCTGGGAAAGGGGCCACTGGCTGGCAATGGTAAGGGACTGGTTTTGTTTTGGAACCTTGCTTTGCTTAGAAATGTTAACCATAGGGCTGGGGATTTAGCTCAGTGGCTTAAGTGCCTGCCTGGCAAGCATGAGGTTGTAAGTTCAATCCCTGGTACCAAAAAAAAACAAAAACAAAAACAAAAACAAAAATAAATGTTAACCATGTCTCCACATCACCGTGTCAACAGCAAAAAATTACTTATTTTTAAAGTTTGAACATCATCCGTGCATTTTCTGCCTCTAAAATGGAGCTTGTCCCCTGCCACCCCCCCATACACAATGTGAGAAAACACTGTAGAAATGCATCAGGGTACACATATGATTTAGGTGCTGCCACTCGCCTTTGGGGACAGGGAAGGTGCACCCACCCTCAGGAGGTGCTTCAAAAACAAACATCACAAAAAAGCCACTTCCACTTTTTCTTTTGTTTATTTGGTTGTTTGAGATGGGCTTTGCTATGCAGCCCAGGCTGGTCTTCAAATTCGAAGTCCTCCTGCCTCAGCCTCCTGAGTGCATCCCACCTGTAACATTGCATTTCTCGAGAGCTTTTTATTTTACCAAGTTACCTCCATGGAGCCCCAGCAATTCCACTTTACCTCAGCATCTGTCTAATGAAGTCTGCAACCCTCAGTGCTGCCTGAAGGTGGCAGACGCCGCAGGGGGCAGCCACATCTGCATTACTCGCTGGGGTGTGCTTGCCCCAGTGCGAGGAGCTAGGGCTGCAGCAGCTCAGGACCCCTCGCCCAGTCCTCAGGCTGTGGAGTTGCCCCGCTGCACTGAGGTGGAAGTTGCCTCATGTCACCCTCTAGACCCCTGCCAGGCTAGGTTGGCTCTCCCCAAATCACACCCACACAAATTCCCACCTTAGACTGCAGCTGGAGACCCTGCCCCACACACTGCCCCTCAAAATCAATGGAAAATGCAGTTTTTCTGAATGCAGCGCCTTAGACCGCTCGGCCATCCTGACTTGTTGAAAATGCAGTTTTTCAACTCGGCTACTGGGAATCTACTGAAACTGCATCTTTGGAAATGGGCAGCCTCAGTATGCAGAGTTTGAAAATGCAAGACAGGTAGCCAAGGCTGGGGAATGGGGTCCTAAAAAGAGCAAAAGAAGCCTATCATGCTCATTTCACAGCTGGGAAAACTGGGTAAGTGATTTTGCTGTCTTGTTTGCAAACTCAAGCGAGGAGATGTGCACCCAGCTCCAGAGCCCGGCCTCCGCTCTGCACAGCTCGCTCCCCGACAGCAGCTGCCCCTTGCAAACAGCTCAGCTACCTCTAAATTTAGAACCACTAACGTGTCAGGAAAAGGGGTCCCTGGGGGGTGCTGGTCCACAGCCGGATGGCACTGGGCTTGGAACGGGGCCTTAAACCAACTCAAAGCCAGCTGGGCATGAAGAAAATGTGGGAAGCAGCTCTTGGGCAGGCTTCGGGACTTCCTGTCCATCTGTGTGGATGGATGGGCACGGGAAGGTCTGCAACAGCAGGGGGGTGGGCCAGGCCAGGCAGATCAAGTCCAGGGGGGCCCCAACCCAGCTTTCCTTCTCCACCCATTCTCTGGGTCAGAAACTCCTACAGTGATCACGGCCATACAGGAGGCACTGGCTAAGCACCTGCTGTATGCCTGGCCCTGTGCTAGGAGCCCCGGAGAAAGATAATGAGAAACAGGCCTGATCCTTGAGAAGTTTACTTATTCACTCATTCACTCACATGATCAGTTCAGAATGCATTTATTCAGCACCTGCTGTGTACTGGGCCTTGTCCTACGAACTAGGGCTGTGGTGGCGAATCTATCACACACACGCTGCAGCTGGCTGTTGGTTACCAGTGAAAGTTCTAAAAGGCTCCCTGTCACTGAACTAGGGAATCCAACGAACAAGACAATGACCCTACTCTTTAAAAGCGTCACTTTTTTACTTAGTTGTTCAGTTCACATTTACTGAGCATGTGCTGTCTGCAAGACCTTGTGCTAGGAAATGAGGCTAGGAATGAGTTCTATAAACAATTATAAACAATTATCGAGCACCTGCTGTATTCGCAGCTCTGCTAAGCACTGTGGATACAGATGTGAGATGAGACACAGCTGGTACTGGCAGCAAAATTACCGCAGGGGTTCAGTGGTTCATCCAGCTTGGCCTTCCCCCACCAACCCTCCTGGGGGGCCAGGTCCTGTCTCATTCATCCGCTTATTCTTCCATTCATTCAGCACAATGAGCATTCGTGGATTGCCTGCAGTATGCCGGGGACACACACAAGCCCAGGGGAGAGAGAACGCCTGCTCTTGAACAGCCAGTGTCTTTCCATTCAGTGCACCAAGCATATACGGAGCACCAACTGTGTATCAGGCCCAGAAGGCAGAGGAACCCTATGCCGGAGCACGCAGGGACTCAGAGACCAGCTCACTCAGGAGGGCGAGCAGCCCCCTAGCTCTTCGGAAGAGACCAAGGACACCAGGCAGCTGGGAAGCTGGCTCCACACCACTCCTTCTCCAGAAAGAGTTGTGGGTATGGAGAGGGCAGTAGCCAGGCCGGGAGATCAAAACTGCTCGAAAAATAAACCCTACAGGGAGCAGTTAGTGGGTGAAGGATGATTCAGACATCTGAGGAAGAACCTGTAAGAACTCAAGGGATATTCTCAGTGTAGGGGAGGAAACAGCCCACATCCTCCAAGAGCAGCACCAGCTGCCGCAGCTCTGCCAGCTCCTACTTCCTCTCAGCTGGCGCGGCCAGGAGGACCCCGCTCCACAGCTTCCGAAAGACCAGCACAGGTCTGTGCTTAGGACACTTCCTTCTGTCCTACAGGCTTGGGACATTTCCTCCTGGGCCACCCTCCAATGAGAGGTGAGGTCCACGTCCCTCCCCTGTGACCACAGGGTCCAAGGGCGAGCAGCAGAGGTGACTCATGTGTGATGTGAGGCCACAGGCTGGGAGGAGGCCTAGGCCCAACCACACAGACACTCAGGTCACCCCAGGTGCCAGGACAGGGGATGAAGGGGCCTCCAGCTTCCCTACTCTGGGCTCCAAGGCAGGGGGCAGCCAGACCCACTGGGTCCCACCTGACCTATCCCTCAGGATCCATGGCTGGGACATGCAGTGGTATGACACTCCCTACTGTGTCTACAGGTGTCGAGGTATGACCACAGGCCCCACCTCCTCCAGCCCTACCCTAATCACCCCAGGGAACTCAGAAGGGTCTGACAAACAGAACACAAACCCAAAACTTAGCAAACTGTGATGTTCCGTGCACGCAGGACCCAGGGCCTCATCTGCAGGACACAGGGCGTCTGCATACTCTGAGGAAAGCTACCACCCTGCTCTGCAGGCCTGGGCGACTCTGCAGCCTGCTGGACCAACCTGAACTCACATGGCGAGTCGCCGCTGTTTCTGAGATGGGACTTAGGTCATCTATCCTGGAGCAATGAGCTGGAAGACAAAGGCTGCTTTCACTGGGCCCAGGCTGCTTGGAAAACACAGCGGTCAGGGTCAAAGCTGGGGGGTGGCCATGGCACGGCCCCTGGGAAGGTGGCCAAGCAAGCCAGGGTGGCACTGAGGGAATGTCCTTTGCTCCCCTCATCTGAATGTTTTCCAATCTAGGCCTTCAACAGGGTCATGGTCAGAAACGGGAGGCTCTGAGGAAATACCTGAAACTTCAGTAGACTGTGGCCCACTAACGAATGTTCCCCAGGAAGGACTGAGGTCAAACCTGGATACAGAGGAACACAGCACAGGCCTTAACACTGAGAGCCTGGGGTCACAGGACTGCTGATGCTGACCTCCTGCCAGGGACTCGACTTCTTGGAGCGCCCTTCCAGGACCAAGATGAGGACGAAATGGAACGGTCCGGAGTGCCCTGCTGAGCCTGCAGCTGCGACGGGCTGAACGGTGCCCAGGCCACATCCTTAGGGTAGAGCTGACCCCCAGGTCCAGGATGTGCCTGCACCTGGAGGTCAGCCAGAGCTGACTGGGTTACGGCGAGGCCACTGAGGCAGCCCCTAGTCCACTCCCGCTGGTGTCTTTTTAAGAAGAGGACACAGGGACACACACACAGAAGTGTGGCTGTGTGAAGGAACACCGTGTGTGGAGATGGGGGGAAGGGGTCAGCTTCGGGCCAGGGTCAGAGAACTCAGCAGACAGAAGCCTGCCCACACCTAGCCCTCGACTCCCACCACCAGCACTGTGACACGACACATTTCCTTTGGTTAAGCTGCCGAATGTGTGGAACTTTATGACACGCATGTTCATCTCCTACCAAATACATGGGAAGAACAGAGTCGAAACTTCCCACTACGGTACTATTGCATTTATATTATAACCATAAAACTACTATGATGTCACCATGAACAAGCTTATGTCTTAATAATATAAATTTTGACATAGAATCTTCATATAACATGTAACAGACTCCATCCTCAGCCATCTCTCCCAGCCTTGGGATTTCTATGAAGAACAAGGTTTTCTTTAACCTAAAGAGTTTCTTCTTTTCCTTTGAATAGTTTAAAAAATTTTAACTGAGAAGCCAGGCATGGTGGTATGCACCTGTAACCCCAATATTCTGGGAGGCTGAGACAAAAAGATTGCAAGTTAGAGCCCAGCCTGAGTAATGTAGCAACTTAGAGAGACCCTGTTTTAAAATTAAAACAAAAAATTTAAAGGCTGAAGATATAGCACAGTGCAAAGGCCCTGGGTTAAAGCACCAGAACTATATAAAGAAAAATTTAAAGCTTATTTGGGGATACCGTGTGACATTTCAGAACATGTATACATTGTGTAATGATGAGGTCAGGGTAAATGGAAGATATATGTTTATCACTGTGTGGGGAACATTCCAAAATCTTCTAGGTATTCTGAAACATCCAACAAACTGCTGTCAACCACAGTCCCCCTACTGTGCCAAACATGATAAGTTACTCCTGGTATACAATTGTACCCAGGCCCATGAACCACCCCCTTCCCGCCTGGGCCTTCCCTGCCTCTGGTAACCACTGTTCCATAACTGTAATGACTCAGACATTTCCCGACACGCTTCTCACCTATGTACCACTTTGTCCTCGCACTGTTTCAATTGTGTGCTCTGATCAAGTGACAGACACAAAGACAAGCCCAGCTTCTTCAGAGCTGTGGGGCTTCGGCCACCACCTCCTCCCCTCAAAATCCACACATGGCCAGCCAGATGGGTGAGACAGTAACAGCCAGCTGTTCAGAGAAGCCAGCCCGGGGAGGGGCAGCGATGAGGTCACACAGACAGGACCAGACCTGTATCCTGTATCCCAATTCAGGGGCGCTCTCCTCGGGCCCACATCACCTTCCTGCTCCTCAGCAATGCCTCAAGCATGGAAGCCCTGGGTCCACTCAGCTTGGACGAAACCCCCAAAGCCGAACCCCTTTCAGATCTGGAAAAGCCCCTTGCTGGCCAGTGAGAAAGGTGGATGACAAAACGGACATGGGCTGGCGTGAAGTCTCCCATCTTTCCACTCCCAGTGTCTGCGCCATACTTGCTGCCTACTACAAGCAGAGGTGGCTTCTCTCCCGGTACCAACATCCTAGGATTTGGCAGAAGTCCCTCCATCTGTCACATGTCACACTCCACAGTGGTCCCTTGGGACCCACGGGCACAATCAAGTCCCTCAAACAGCGACACAGTATTTAGATGGAACCTGGGCACAGCCTCCTGGGTGCCACAAG